>QFEU01009321.1:0-20230 GCA_003316345.1 Tricholoma terreum
CACCAGGAATTCAGGAATGAACCAGGAATCCACAAGGAATGGTGGGGGAGTGTAAAGTATTGCTTTTTCCACTCCTCCTGGTACAGCTGACCTTGAACCAACGTCCACAATGCCTGGACATGACTTGAATCCTAATTCTTCCGGTGTTCTTGGTACAGCTGCTGCTCTTTGACCAACCCCCACTATGCCTGGATGTGGCTTGGGCCCTAGTTTTTCCAATGCTCCTGGTGCAGCTGCCCTTCGGCCAACACCCAGGATGCCTGGACATGACTTGGATCTTAATTCTTCGGATGCCCCTGGTACAGCCGCCCTTCGATCAACACCCACAACACCTGGACATGATTTGGATCTTAATTTTTCTGAAGCTCCTGGTACCGGTTTTACACGGTCAACACCAACGGCACCTGAACTTGACTCAGATCTTTCGAAGGGTGCTGCTCGTGAGCTTTCTGGTTGATTGAACAAAACGTGTTGTTTAACATGGCCTTCAGATATATCATTGCGTTCGACCAACGCAACTTCTTCAGATGTGAGTAGAGAGGAAGAGAATGCGAGGCACCAAGCGAAAGAAGGCTCCAGCTCGGAGCTGACCCAAGAAAAAGACCTACATCCAATGGATATTGACGGTGAGAAACACGGCGGTATGCACCGATGTCGCTCTTCATTTGATGGTGACATTTTATAACTTTGTCTAACACGGCCTTCAGACATACCGTTGCTTTCGACCAACGCAACTTCTTCAGATGTGAGTAGAGAGGAAGAGGACGTGAGAGGCCGAGCAAATGAAGGCCCCAGCTCTGAGCTATCAAAAGAAAAAGACCTACATTCAATGGATATCTTGACAAAGATGGCGGTATGCACCAACGTCGCTCTTCATTTGATGGTGGCTTTTTGTAACTTTGTCTAACGTGGCCTTCAGACATACCACTGCTTTTGACCAACGCAACTTCTTCAGATGCGAGTAGAGAGGAAGATGACACGAGGTGCCGAGCGAACGAAGGCCCCAGCTCGGAGTTGACCAAAGAAAAAGACTCACCAATGGATATGGATGGTGAGAAAGATGGCGGTACGCACCAATGTTACTCTTCATTTGATGGTGATCTTTTGTAACTTGAAATACATGCCAGATGGGGACACACCAGGATTGCGTCGCTCCGGGCGGCTGACTTCCAACTCAGGTCCCAAAATCGTAGACACAAAGCCACCGCAAAAGAAACGAAAATGTGCTACATCTGTTGCTGGGGCAACATTTGAGGAAATTAATGGGAGACTTGTTCAGGTGTACAGTCTTGTAGATGAGCTAGTGAGTTGCCTACTCCAGTCCTGATACCTCAGTAATCTATTTTTGCCAAGGCGGAACCCTTATCTGTTATGCTTACATCCCCGGATCTGCAAGGTGTGCGTACTTCCAGGCCCCAATGGACTGATATGTCTCACTAACGATAAATTGCTGCAGCACAAACACAAAGATACTAAACAATATCTATTGTATGTGCTGACAAAGGACGGTCATGAAAGAATGTTCTACACCCCAGAATTTCATGTAAGTGCAGCTTATTCTTAGTACAGTCTATTCTTTAACATGAATCGTAGTTTATTTCCGAGCTCAAATTCTTCCATTCTGTTCATACTGCAATGCAAAAATGCTACGACGTGGAAAAGAGACCCCTTTGGGTGGATCGCCGCAAAGACTCCGCCTTCTTCATCACCGACCAACAGGCTATGAAGGAGATGGATGACCGGTCTGTCCAAAACATTCTGAAAAAAACGGAACATCGTCGTCGTGGACCAATGCAAAGAGAAAAACCTCAAATCGTTTGATGAGGAGGGCCTCTCTTCTCTTGGATTACTCAACAAAACATTGACAGTGCAAGGTATGTCGTTCTGATATAGTTCACCTGAATGCTGACACCCCAAACACCCCCAGATCACTCTCTTCCTGTCGACTTGGACGGTAGCTCAAGGCATAGACATGGAATGCTTGCGGACCTCCTGAAGAGCCACAAATCCAATGGAAAAATCCTAAATGCGCTCGACTTCCCAATGCTGCTCACACCTCACCCCCCTTCCTCATTCGCATGTCATACCGCTGCCTTTGCTGCTACTACCGACCTCCAGATGTGCCATCGTCGCACAGAGTTACCCCCGCACACCACTCGTTGGGGTCTGGCCTGCACAAAGCATTCGTCTCATAAATGTCATATTGACATGAACGGCTTGGGCACATACATTGACGTTCAAGATGGTGCCAAACTATGGATCGTTTTGACACCAAAAAATCCTGTATCAGAGATGGACATTAAACCTTTCCTGGAAGATTATTCTCTGGATTCAATTTCTCTGGAGAAATGGAATGTGGAAGCAGTGGTCCTTCAACGTGGGGCCCAGCTGTAAGTTCCTTCTTTATCCTGTCACCTTTGCTAGCACTACAGCCTTACATTGTTCCAGGATTATGAGGCCTAATACTCCTCACATCGTGTTTTCCCCATATTCTATGTTGTGCTATGGGGGTCATTTTTACGCCACGTCCACTCTCCAGCA
The DNA here is from genome assembly GCA_003316345.1 of Tricholoma terreum. Lineage (NCBI taxonomy): Eukaryota > Fungi > Basidiomycota > Agaricomycetes > Agaricales > Tricholomataceae > Tricholoma > Tricholoma terreum. Next base: position 2,542 of record QFEU01009321.1, read on the forward strand.
GTCTGTCCTGGGCTACTATCACACCTTCATCAGTTCCAGGCTTCTAACCAATACCGATCACACAAAAGATGCCCGTCTTCTCCTCCGACAGATGTTAATTTTCATCCACCATGCCCTCACTGGACCATTTGATCCTACAGCACCTGGGGCTGCATCCTCTCTCCCACCCCATGTACCGGATGTCAGCCAGCTTGAGGAGGTCATCTTGGTCTTCTGGCTTTGCATCTTCATGGATCTTGGACACTTGCTCGATCCCTTCGCATACTCGGATGATTCTTAGCCCATTGACAGACCCTGTCACGCAAGTGTGCAGGAGAACCTCATGGATATGAATGCTTGGGGCTGTGCGAGAAATCTCATTTTATGGTGGAGCGCAAAATATGTATTTGTCGATCCAGAAACGGGAGTTGAAGTGGCTGGTGGTGATGTATATGATTGAATGCTGCTGCAGCACTGCCAGGCGTTGGTCAACTACAAACACTTGGCCGAACAACAGGGTGTACAAGGGGAAGTCATTCAGTGTTCTGCAGATTGGTTTGAGCGTGTAGTGCATGCATATCTCAAATCAACGACCCATGCCTTGTCAGCTTCTCACACACCTTTCCCCGATACCACCTCACTCGCCTGGGCAGAACCATCTTACAGCATACGCCTGAAGATCAGTCAAGGTGCCATTTTTAAGAACAGTTAGTGTAACTTCATGCTTGAACACTATTGTTGCTAATACGATACTCTAGCATGGGGGAGGGAAGTGTTTGAGTTGGGTGCTGTCGATAACACTGATCGTAAATTACTTCAAACATGCTACAACTTCATGCCAGAGGATTGACTTAAGGTCACTCTTCTGACATGTTATTACTTTTACCACATTGCTTGAATATCTGATTAAATACATCAGCACAACAGCCCGAGTTGTGGGAACGGCATTATTCCATGACTTCTTGAAGCTGCCCATTTGGCATCTTCAGGCCTAGACCAGTGCTTCTTGATTTCATTTTGAGCTAATCGAAGAAGACAGATTGAGTCTCTCCTCCTTGGACACGGTTCAAGTTGGTCGTTCTCAGGCTCTGACTCCGTGATAAACCTGTTATCGCCACCATCGCCGAGGCCTTGATCCAGTCCTTCAACTGGGTACTAACAAGATTTGTTGCTTAGCCCGTTCAAATATGCCAGCGGTAGTCGTTCTGATTGCATTGTGAACTTTGATATCCTCAACAGAAGAGAGATGGAGCTGATCTTGCTGTTCTTCCAGTGTGGAGTCCACACTGGAAGAACAGCAAGATCTACGGGGGTGATATCCATTACTACTAGTAGCATTATGAACGGAGCGAATACCGTGCCAGGCAACCTCATTCCAATTTAGGCAATTGACAGGTGTTTCTAGAACACTGACTCAGCTTCTCTCTAGTACAAGGGAGTGCCAGTGGTTAATAATACTAATACTATTGCATTGACATGATCTTTCCCACACCTTCTCCCAAATATCTGATTCTCCGAGTCATACACTGGAATCTTACTGGTACAGCTGCAACTTTCTGTTTCAGGGTCAGTCAGCACAACAACTTGAATGTTTGATGAAGATAGAAAAGTACCTGGCAGTGGCATTGCAACTATGTTGGAATTAACTCAATTGAAGCCATGCTGGGCTGGGATTTTCGCAATCAGATTCAGTGATAGAAAGCTGTAACTTGAAAATTAGGAGTTAAAAGTTTATCTAAGTTCCGATATCCACAAGTCACAAACCTTATTGTAGAAAGCAGGGACCGGTTACGTGACTAGAATGGAACAACAAAGTAACCTCAGTGAATGTAAAAGCACTATAAATCATTGAGTAGTACCTAGAATGGAATAATGAAGTACTACTACAAGGTAAGTTAAGAATATAACAAAGTATAGTAAAGAAGACTTACACCTCAGTGAATGTAAAAGCACTGAGGTGGGGAACTACGACTATGAGTCTTACATAGTATCGAGGATAGGAGTAAGTAATGAATAATTTGATAGGGGCAATGTAACGTAGTAACGAACAAATAAGTACCGGGTATAACGGGGATCACGGGGATGTCTCGATATCACAACACTTCCCCTCGAGATGGACATGGGATCAAAGGAGTCCAAGGAGAGCACAGAACTTCTTGAACTTGACTCGAGCAAGTGACTTGGTGAGGGTGTCGCCAATCATGTTGTTGGTAGGGCAGTATTGTAACGCGACGTGGCCAGAAGTGACAGTTTGACAGATGAAATGAAAGTGTACATCAATGTGTTTGGTGCATCCATGGAAAGTAGCATCCTTCGAGAGATGGATAGCACCCTGGTTGTCGCAGTAAAGAGTGGTAGGTACTGTGAAAGAAAAGATAGAAGATAATTCAGTAAGTAATTTATGAATCCATAAAATGTCCTTCAATGTGTGAGTTAACGCAACATATTCAGCTTCGGTGCTAGAAAGGGTAACAATGGGTTGCTTCTTGCTGCTCCAAGTTACGGCGCCAATTCCTACAAAATAAACAAATCCAGAGATAGAGTGTCAATGCATGTGGGAAGCCCAGTCTGCATCAGAGTAGCCCGTAATATCCGAGTGAGTTCCTCCCAGAACGAGTTTGAGATGTTTAGTGCCCAAGAGGTAACGGAATACATGAGTTACTGCAATGAGGTGAGTGGTTCTGGGTGACTCAAGATATTGTAAGAGTACAGAAACAGCGAATGCAATGTCAGGGCGTGTCATGACAGTAGCATACATGAGACAACTGATCATCTCCCTATATTTAGTTTTCTCGGCAGGTGTGAGTACTGTAGGTGATACAGCGGGTGAGTCGAGACTGAGATCAATGCCGGGTTCCATTGGAGTGACAGTAGCATGGGCATCCTGGAGACCGAATCAGGTAATAATCTGCTCAAAGTAAGCCTGTTGACTTAATGAAATGGTTTTGGCTTTGAGGTCGTGCGTAATGCTAATGCCAAGCAGCCAATTGATGGGTCCGAGGTCCGAGATCTCAAAGCGCTTGGTAAGCTGCTTCTGGATCAGGTGGTTGGCACTCTCGGTGGAATCCGCAATGACCGTGAAGTTGTCAGTAGCAGCGGCGACGATGGTGAACTTGTTACTGTGAGATAAATAGAATACGGCCTCATCTGCAACAGAAACTGTGTATCCAAGACTTGTGAAAAAGTTCTTCACCTCGGCGTACCAATCGTGAGCTCCCTGTTTCGATCCATAAACTGAGATGAGCCACTCGCAGACCACGTTTAGCTTGTCCTTGAGCTCCAGTGGTAATTGACGAAAGTTTTTGTATTTTGGAGGGAGTTCGGAGTAAAGTTTGATGCCGTCTTGCAAAGGAGAGTTGAGGTATGCATTTTTCACGTCACACTGATGGACTGCAGCACCGTTCTGAGCTGCAAACAAGAGGAGAATCCGAAGAGTAGATGCTCAAACTGTGGGGGCAAAAGTTTCGACGTAATCGACCCCGAATTGCTGCCTGAAGCCTTTGACAACGAATCGAGCTTTGTAACGGGCAACATTGCCAGCCACATCACGCTTACGGCGGAATACATAGCGGGATGGAATGATGTTGGCACCAGGTGGTGCAACCACGGGGACCCACACATTCACTTTCTCCATTTGGGAAAGTTCCGCATCAATCGCGTTGGACCATTCTGTGCGTTTGTTACCACTTAATGCCTCTGTCAAGGTTGGTTCATCCTCGCTGACTCCCATCGCCATCTCCATCATCCCACAAAACAAACCCTCCTCACTTACATCAAGTTCCAGTCCCCCTGGTTCAAGAGTCCCATCATCCTCGAGCATCAATGCGGCATCCGAGGAGTTAGTGGCGCTACGTGAGGTGGCAACGCGGTTGCGCTTTCCACAGCCATATTGGGCTTCATCAACTGGTGTGAGACCTGCGAGGGAGTTTCGTTGTGTGGTTCTTTGATGTGGAGGAGGTACAGGTGCACCAGGTGGAGTTTTCGACATTCCTGAACTAACACTAGATGTTGCTGGCAGATTTCCGCCCACATTATCAACGCTTTCAGGTTCTGGATCCTTTGGAGTATTATCGATGGGTACAGATGGGTTATTGGGGTCATCAGAAGAGTTTTGTGGCTGGGGAGTGTCGAATTTGGTAAATACATCTTCTACCCCCTCAACCAACACTTCATCAGGCTGCAAAGCCCGATTTTTGTCAATGTACACATCCCTTTCAATACTGACCTTTCGTTGCTTGGGCCAATATATACGAAGACCTTTTGATTCATCGTCGTAACCCACGAAACAAGCTTCTTCAGCTCGGGGGTCCAATTTCCCGGCATCAAGCTGTTTTACCCAGACTGTCATGCCCCATTCAATTAGCTGCGACAAATCTGGTTTCTCCCCCGTTGCCACTTCGTGTGGAGTTTTCAGCTCAGTCAGGCCACGCATTGGTGCACGGTTTCGCAACCAAACATCATGACGAACTGCTTCAGCCCACAAGAATTGGGGTAGACTGGCAGCAATCATCATTGCACAGGCGTCGTTCAAATGGGTTCTATTCCCTCATTCGACTGCGCCATTAGATGCTGGGGAGTCATGGACAGTGAGATGGCAGACTGTTCTAGCATTTTTGAGGTGGTTATTAAACTCTTTGCTCGTCAATTCGCCTGCGCGGTCACACCCGAATATACCGATTCGTGCACCGTGTTGAACTAGTGCCCAAGCCTTGTATTTCTTGTAGTCGACAAATGCCTCGGATTTCGCCCTCAAGAAGTAAACTTTCTCTTCATGGCTGGCTAGATCCTTAAATAGGAAGTAATACTCCTTCCCACCTAGCGACTCGACTCTGGCTGGTCCCCACAAGTCCGAAACGACTTTCTCCCCATACTTTGTGTACACCGTCTCACTTTTCTTTGGAAACGGCTTCCTATCCGCTTTAGCCTTGACACAGGCCTCGCAGAATTCGGGTTTTGAGTCTAGATTGACTTCAATCCCCGTAACCATCCCCTCTTTCACCATCCTGTGTAAGTCGTTGTGATTTATATGCCCCATTTTACGATGAAGCTCACTGATCGACATCAGCTTCGATGCAGAGTTGCAGAAGGTGTGGAAGATAAGTTGCATGAACCACCAATACAGTAAAGCCCCCGAACCAATGGAATATGTCCGATGATGTTTGATCTTGGGCTACGAATGACACAAGATCCATTCTTGATGAACAGAGAAAATCCAGCCTGATCAACACAGGAGACAGATATTAAGGTGAACGCCATATGAGGTGAGTAGTATACATTCTTGAGTGTTATCGGAGTCAATTTCTGATCCCCATTAGGTAGCTCGACCTTGAGATTGCCCTTACCAAGCGCACTGAAGGTATGTCCATCAGCGGCTCTTATAGGTTCGGGACTAATATCCCTGTAGTTCGTGAGTTTCGAACGATCAGGAGAGAAGTGGCGACTGGCACCACTATCAAGGATAATGCCATTGGCTCCGGAGGTGGCATGCGCTTCTGATATGAAATCGGAGGTGACGACGAGGGCAGTAGGATCATCGGGAAGACTGTAGGTGAGCATAGCATAGTTTTTGTCTTCACCTTTCTCGATATTATCGGCGACGTGTGCACTCACTGATGCTGCTTTCCTTGCAGCCTGTTTCTTGAACCATTCCGGCGCCTCCTTCTCTTTTCCTCCCCCTTTCGCAAAACATTGGTCAATCATGTGACCATCCTTATTGCAGTTAGAGTTCGAACAGTGCGCCTTCACCTTTGCCTTCGACTTCCCTTTTCCCTTTCCATCCTTGGACTTCGACGTAGCTGCCATCATTGCGGCATTGGACTTATTAATAAAGTCCTCAAGCGCGATTGAGTTTGCTTCCTCAGTAAGATGCCAGATAAGGTTTGAGCTGGTTAGCTTCCTACCAGATTCATGAGCAGTGGCAGTGAGTGCTGTAAGAAGGGTTCGGTAGTTCGGAATGAGTGAGAGTGAAGTACAGATGTAGGATACAAATGACTCGTCGGTGACTGGACAATTCATCTTGGCAAGCCGTTCCTTGATTTCCGACATTTTCGTGAGGTGCTCGTGCATGTCCCCATTGTCAGTGAGTCGGAGAGTTTGAAGCTGGGTGAGGAGGTTCGTTTTGTACAACGAGCCCTTGTCAGCGTGGATGGAGATCACCTTCTTCCAGACGTTGGCAACACTAGTCTTGTTCTTCACCTGAAGGAACGTGGACTTGTCAACGGTTCGATAAATAACCTCTCGAACGGCTGCCTGTTTCTGTTCATAGGCCTCCTCTTCCTCCTCGTGCTTCTCAACTTCCTCATCGGTCAGTGGAGCGAGACTGTGAGGTTTGTAGTAGGCTCCGTTCCGTTCCTGGAGTACAACCAGCTTTTGCGCGGTACCCAAGAGATGCTTCTTCAACCCCTTCGACATGAGATAGTTAATGATGCGCTCCTGGTAGGTCGACCAGTTGGAGCTCTCGCTACGAAGCTTTGGGAGATTCAAAGTTTGAGTATTGGTTGTCGAAGACATGTCAGAGATATCGTCAGGGCCCATAACCTGTAGAAAGCAGGGACCGGTTACATGACTAGAATGGAATAATGAAGTAACCTCAGTGAATGTAAAAGCACTATAAATTATTGAGTAGTACCTAGAATGGAATAATGAAGTACTACTACAAGGTAAGTAAAGAATATAACAAAGTATAGTAAAGAAGACTTACACCTCAGTGAATGTAAAAGCACTGAGGTGGGGAACTACGACTATGAGTCTTACATAGTATCGAGGATAGGAGTAAGTAATGAATAATTTGATAGGGGCAATGTAACGTAGTAACGAACAAATAAGTACCGGGTATAACGGGGATCACAGGGACGTCTCGATATCACAACACTTATCTCCAACTCCGGAGTCTTTAGAAGAATTGTTTCATCCACCCTTGAAGATCTCATGGTAATGGCCATCGGCTGATTCCGCCCACTTAGTATACCACCATCACGATAGCATACCGCTCGTCACTGTTGCCACTCACCTTAAATCCACTCTCATGACAGAGGTCCTTGCACCCACTTGGCACCCCATCCCCAGGGCTACTGACTCTATGTATGCTTTCGTTCTCCTCCTGCTATTCCAATGGACTACTCTAACATAAGTAGTAGTCCAAACCAACTCTACCTTCTAAAACCACTGAAGTGAGAGACTTGTTACTAGTACTTGATTGCAAACCATCCAGTTCCTTGCTCTGCTACATTCTGGACCAGCATGTTCTATTATGTTAAAGTGGCGAACGTGGTTCAAACAGAGGAAGAACAATTAGTTGAAGCTCGCAAGGCACTTGATACCAATGCTGTGAGTTATAAACCAAGTGATATATAAATACGAGGAGTCATCTTGGCAAGCAGGAGCTCAGGCACTGCACATCTGCATTGGATTATCAGCACAGATCTGCTGAGCGCCGCCTTAGGCAGATAGAGTATTGGTACCTCCAGAGCAGACTCACCAAGGTTCGACTGGAAGCAGAGCTGCTGAACTCTGAGGTTCCACTTGCATACCTGCGCCTCAAAGCCACTGGTGGTGAAGATTCTGACACGGACGAGGTCAGCACCGCTGGGGCCTCCGAATCTGCATGTTCCGGATCTTCCTGCGGATCTTTCTAGTTTATCACTGCACGAATTGGAAAGATTTGGTCCATGCTGCAGGAGAGGATCAATTTGGTCCACAGGAAGTTCTATTCGAGTCAATCTCCATCTCAGCATTAGTAGGTTCTTACAATTCCTGAACTTGAAACATATTCTTCCATGGTTATTTTTATGACTGCCATTCCCTGCCGGTGTATATGTGTAATTTGAAGGACTCATTCATAGGCTGTTGCCACTGTAGTGTATGTAGTCTTTGTAGCATGTTAATACACACTAGTCCACTGAATTCACCAGGCAAGGATGGACAGGCCCCTACTGGTAGTAAGCAGAAGACAAAGACAAACAAGTTGAAAGCATTAGAACAACAGCCATCGCAGCATAACTTGAATGCATTAGACACTTTCGATCCACAGCCTGAGGCTGCACCACTGGCGAACACTGGCACTGGCAGTGACATCAGAGTGATGATGGCACTCTGGCTGTTGGTAACTGGCGATGACCAGTGGAAGGATCTCAATGTTTGGTGACATATGAAAGAGACTTTGCAAGGAAGATGGTTGGGCAGATGATGGCTTGGCAGAAGTGAGTACTACTACCACCCCAGAAAATTCTCCCCCCAGCCGACAGAGATCATGCAGCTATGAGATTACTAGGCAATCTCAGGCTGAGGGACATTAAAAACTCGAGGCGATTTAGGAACATTCCCCGGGCCGATCATGCCAGCATTGTTGCGACAGTCCAATTCCTGTCGAAGTCCAACGTCACGGTTGTATCTCTTTACAGGTGGAGGCTATGATTGCATATGCAGATCTCATGGAGATCATTGTCACGGATGCTTCAGGAAGTCCACATTTACTGAGCATGGCCCGATAGCAGATTTAGGCTCCTCGGCCAACACCGTCATAACTTAAGTTCCAATTCGCATCTGTTATCAGGGTATCATCACGATTCCGATATGCTAACTACCACTTTACCCTATCCTGGGGACCTCTTACTACGTCGCTTTCACCCACACCGGTAGTAAATCATGGTAGCGTTCACCTTTTCTTTTCTTTTCTTTTCCATGCCAAATGTGGGCCTTGCAGGATCACAGTCCTGAGAAATCCGTCATGTGCTCACCTTTTGTGCTTTTGAAGCATCTGGCTAACAGGGCCTATTCCATACCACAGCCGTCCGATGTCTTGGATAGCATACTCGACAAACCACACCAGGTAGGGCCAAATTCATGACGGTGTCATTCGCCTACTTCGGGCCCCTTCCCATGCTTTTGGATGCTCTAAACTTGTTTGTAGTCGGGATTGGATACCCATTTCGATGCAGAACTGCAAGTTATTTCAATGTGGGGGGCGATGGAATCAGAAGTATGTATCAGTTTCAAAATTGTTTCCACCATCACGTTCTCAATCTACCCTGTGTCAAAAGCCTTTGAAGTCGCTATGGATGCCTGCACAAGATGCCACTCATGCCACTGGCAGTGTTATGAATGTGAGGAAAATATATTTACACAACTCCTAGTAGCTCACATATTGTGAATGTTAGATGGGCTTTAATATCACAGTGCCAAGGCCCTTCCCCTACTTGCACAATTCTATTCGCCGTGTGCTCGGAGAGGTCAGCCTGGGCTTGGTTCTAGCTGGGAGGCACTGACCACTTATGCGATCACATATGCAAGCCTGAGGATGCTCTGTACGAGGATGAACCGGCTCGCCATCCTTGGGACGGTCCCCTCGATGTCCCCGGCTGGACCCCGGAACAACAGGCAGTGTTGATAGTACCACCAGGACTCAGTGGTGGCTTCCTCAATCCCAATGATTCTGTCATAGATGTATGTCGCGATGTTTGTGAATCCAGACTTATTGCAGCCCTTCTCACCGCATGGTATCCGATTGATAGACGTATGGTGACTCTGCAGTAGACAAAGTCAAAATGTTTGCTGCCTATTGGACAGAATCCACCCAAGCTCTTCAAGCCGAAGTGTCATCCAGCACCTGTGGTAAGCCCGTGCCCAGCTATATTCAATCTGCTGTGCATAGGTCCTCTAATGCTATGCGCAGGAACCATCAACCCTTCTCAGCTTTCAATTCTTCCATATGTGGCACTGCAGGAGCAGGCGGATGTCTTGCCAGATGGTGCCATTGATCTAGCGCCAGAAGCAACAAACCAGCCCCAAGCTGCCACATCATGCCCAGAAGGCGTGCTTGTTCGCAAGAGAGGGATAGATGGTGCTGAGAGTTTGCCAGCGAAAAAATCAAAGGGCAAAGCAAAGGCCTTGGATAAGGACGGTGATGAAGTGCTAATGTCGGATCGCTGCCACCTCAGTTGTGTTCTACAGGAGTTCAATGCGCCCAGTGACCATGGGTACAAGTCTGATGAATACAGCTCTCTGTTCAATGCCGCGAATCACATCATCCTGGCAGAATTTTCGGCTATTGGTCAAGTTGAACACCAATGTCTGGATTTACCTCCAGATCAGCTGCCTCCTGACTTCGTTTTGCCTTTCTTGGAGCAAACAGGTGAGTGCATTTTTCATAGCATGCCCAGGCGATGCTAAGCCTCTGGCTGCAGAACTTGTTATTGTCAGTCTTGCAAACATACTTGCTCTGTCCAACGCTGATGCACCAGCTTTTGGAAAGGGACGAGACGGTTATGTACCAATCCCCCCCAGCCCCCGCCGTGGGAATGTGTTTTGGGGCATGGCATTTGTTTCCCAGAATCAGATTGCTTCTCTTCTTAGCAGGAAAGAGTACCACGATGTGGCATGTTTGACAGAGATGTACGGTAGAGGAGAGATGTGCTGGGCCCTCTTCCATTCGCAGCGTACTCACGAGTATCTAATTCGACGAAATTGGTACATTGCTTGTCTTCGGACGCTTGGACACTTTCATGCGCAGCTCCCTGAAGGTTGGCTTTTCCTGCTCTCACCGAATACAACGACCCTCACACCCTTCTTATTCCACGCCAGTTGTTCCCTTTAGCAAGCTGCACCCAGGCAAAGATCCTCTGCCAGTAGAAGATGTCAAGAAAAAGCTCTCTGCCGTTCATAAGAAGGAAGAGAAGAAGAAGGACTTGCCACGGGCTGGGCTCGTAAAGGAGGGCCCTGTGGCCTTCTTTTGCGAGAAGTCCAGCAACCTGCCCTCGAGGGCTCAGATATTCTTCTCCTCAAGGTGCGTGTTCAATGTATCAGGATCTGACCAATGTCCCCCCCTTGACTATGCCCATGTTGGTTTCAAAGAATCGCCTGCGTCAGTGCTCATCGCTTATGTGCGTTAAAAATTTCATGGACCTGAGTCACTCGCTGTGCTAACTTCAAGCATAAAGTTTATGGACAAGGAGAAAAATGATAGGCAGGCAATGGTCAAAGCCTCTCAGAAGCTTTTTGATGATCGCTTCAAGCCTGTTTTGTCTGATGATGGCAAAACGGCACCCTTGAGATACGGTACTAAACTTGATCTTCAGGTTGCAATAGAACAGGACAACCTAGATCGAATAACGCCAGCGAAAGAGCTCCAAGGCTTGCCTTCTGCCAGTGGCACATTCCCAATTGAACAGCGGCTACCGGGTTCGGGTCAGCTGGTCATTGACCACCTCATCAACGTAGCGTTATCAGGACAGTATGGAATTCACCAACACTTTCTTGGCTTTGCAAGGCTTCATGAACTGCAAATTCGACGGTCACCAAGGGTTTCTCCCTATACCTGGGCAACAAGCTGCATAGTTGTGCATCATTTTTCAGAACAATCCTCATGCCTAACTGGATGGCAGGTTGAGGAGCACGCAAGGAGAGAGCTGAATGACCTCCGTCCGTTTCACTATTACAAAGAGAAACACCGACGCCTCGTCCAGGTCTTCGTTGATACAATGGTAATGAGATGAGAGGAGTACCTCAGTCTGGAACATGCGCTGCTCGTGCATGCGTCCAACCTCAGGATGTGGGCAGACATGGGGGGCACCGGGTACCCATCGAGTTGATGGAATACTACGATGTTACTGTGACAAGCTTTTCTAAATGCCATTCAAGTTCATACCACTGACTTAGTAGTAGATACAGGTTTATCTTGTAAAAATACATGGCCGAAAGACATATGATTCCAACGTGCCCACTCATTGGACTAGGTTTCTGACAATTGCTTGCCATTTCTTCAACAAGTTCAAGCTGTACTAATCGCGATCACGTATATGGCCTTGTTTATAAATGAAATGATTTTTACTATGCGCGCCCAGCCATAGCTCTTGCTGAATCGCCACACATGCGTCTCATTGCCGAGCTTGATGATGCAGGAGCTGTGCAAACCTCTGTACTGAGTGCAATCACTGGCACTCCGCCCCCTTCACCTCCTACCACCTCCCTTCTGTTATCGTTAATTTTGACCTCGTGATGACATCGGCTCATTTGAGTCAATATGCCTACTGCTACCAGGGTCGTTGGGGACTCAGTTCTCATCGGCAGTAGTTTGTTCTGACCTCGCGATGACAAGGGTGCGCTTTAATGTGCCTAACAATTAAATGTAATTGCAGCTCCTATCGACAGTGGCCAATTTCGACCTTGTGGTGATGCAGGCCATGCCCCGATGCTCCTGCCAGTGTCACTAGGCTCATCGACACCTTCAACCGGTGATCGATGTCCAGATGCCCATCTTAGATGGTCTACTTCATTCACTCCTGACTTGCTAGTAATGATATGATCGCTTTCACGGTCATCATAACGATGATACCTCTGCAAAGCTTGCAAAATCTGAAGGGGCTAGGATTTCAGCACGGCGGTGGCCTTCTGGGCGCTTCATCAAAGTTGGGCTCCTCGGCCTGCATTCTTTCAAATCATATGTATATCTGGGTGTATTGCAAGACATTGGCCCCTCCGAGTCCGCCATGCAGTAGCTTCAGCTGCAAAGTGCCTTGGATCAGCTCTCCGCACCACGGCTTTCCTCGAACCCAGCATCATCCGATCCCTCAAAATAAAAACCATCGCGGTCGCTTTCATCGTCTTCATCACCGCCACACTCTGTATCGGTGCCCTCATCTGAGTCGCTGCTCTCTAAGCGGATAAAATCAGCTGGGTTCTAAGAATGCGTCCCGTGACATACCCTCTTCTATGCCGCAGTACTTCGACGTGTATTTCAAAGCATCAAAGAGGGATGGGTGAAAGTACGCAGGGGGTTCGAGGTATGGGGCAGTTGGTGGACCAAAGAAGTGAGGCAGGGAGTTAGCGACAAACCCTGCTGGCAAGCACCTCAGCTGGTATGCCGCCAGGGGGCCATAGCGAGGTGGTTGTGGAGGTCCCACAAACATCTGGGCAGGGAAAGGAGGAACCCAGTTTGGCCCAAAGAACCATGCAGCAAGATAGGCTATGGACCCATCAGGATCGCGTCCAAAGGTGTTGTAATTTGCGCAAGTATCGTGAGGCATGGCTGATGGACTTCAAGCCAGGGCCAGGCTTTATCATTGGCAGTCAGAATTTGCCCTTTTATACTACTCTAGCCCCTAGCCACTAGGCTACGCCACCATGCAAATTTTGGGCAGGTTCGCGCCGACTATCTTAATTCACACGCTGAAACCAATTTTCCACCCAGTTGTTCAATTCCCACATTAAATGGAATTCCTGCGAGGGCTGGAGTGCTAACCGACGGCGTACTTAAGCAGTGCAAGTCATTTTCCAGTGGATCTTGCGCTCGCCGGGTGATCTGCCAGAGAGGCCTCCACCGCTGCCGTAGCCCTGGGCTCCTGTCAAAACCACGGTTTCAGCAGAACTTTTGTGCTTTCTATGCCCTGCGCTGCTTTGCAGAAGCACCTCGATGCCTGCCTCAGACCCACCATCATTGGCTCTTTGCCATCGCCGCCGCGAGCCTGACGCTCTACAGCAAGGAGCGAGAAACCAACCGTATGTCCTCACATTTTCACAAGAATCATCCTTGATTGCATGTGTCCGCTTCAGAGCTACGTCCAATCCCCTAACACATTCCGGTCGCCATTTTGGACAGGCAATCTTTGCCTTTTGCCATGTTCAAACACTCATCACCAATGGCCTCTCGTGGCTGGCAGATGATCCTGATCCATCATCACTCACACCCAAGTAATTCATCTGCTACTTACCTTGCTTCTCCTTACATGGCTTCAACACCTAGGGAACGCCATGAGGACAGGATCTTTCAAGACTTGTTGGGCCTCTGCCATGGTCTTGAAGACAGGCTTGCCGATGTGCTGCCCAAAGATCTTGAAACCATAGCAGACCTTGTAAGTTGATTTATTCATCACACCGCTTTTTCCTGATGACATCTCTTGGCCAAGATCCAAAAGGGCGCCAGCGCTTCTCGTGCCGATGATACCAAGGGGCTAAAGGGCGTCATTATAGAATGGATAGCGCCAGAGGACGGAGCATTGGTTCCTCGACTGAACCGAAAACACAAGTTCGATCGCGGATTTAACCATGAAACGACTGGCGCTCTGCTGTGTCCCGCCAGAGTCGACTGGAACACTCCCGAGTAAGTTCACCCATTTTCCTGTTTAGCTCAGCTACATGTGCATGCCCTCCAAGGATAAAGACCCAGCTGAAGAGCGGAGCAATATTTATTCGGGGTGATCAGTGGCCGATCTTCCTCTACGCTGATCAGCGATTTGATCCGGAGAATCCCTGGAAGGGACTCCTGCGCAATCACCTCCTTATCCTGGTGCGGCCTTTTCAGTCAATTGCAGATCAGGAGATGACACCCAGGCATATGCAGGCATATAAGCACATTTTCACCTCACCTAGCTCGGTGGAATTCGACGAACCCAAAGCAACAAGGTCCGGGAATGCACGCTTACATGGAATGACATCAGTCACGAAAGCATCTGTGGCATACATTGCTACACAGGTACCCCCGTCAGCTTCTCTTGTTATCGCAGATCAAGAATTACAACTTGAACAGGTCCATTTTGCCCTGAGCTCCGTGAGCATATTCTCCCAGACAGACAAGGCAACAGATTCAGAACGATTCTACCTCAGCCTTTTTGATCTACTGGATGACCCCAGAGAGAAGAGAGAGGCAGACGCACTGATTAGTTGGTGGAACTTGTAAGTGCCGCTGCTGCTTTGCTCTCAAGTTTGTGAGGCTGCTCTAACACAGGCTTTCCAGGAAAATATTTCCACATATATCACCCGACACCGTAGAGCTGCTGATTGAGGGCAGCGCTCTTGATAGGATCAGACAGAAGCATGCTGAGCAGGAAATGAGGGAACAGAGACAAGATTAGATCACTTTTTAGATTACTTGCTGTTGTGTCACATTGGTCGTCGTCCTCAATTCATTTTATGTGCCGATTGGTGATGCTCAGATGGCCATTGCGTTGCCTTGATAACATGAAATACAACAAGGATGTTCAGTAGCTGCGAGATGGCCTCGACATCCAATGTCCTTCGCATAGTATTCATCAGCCTTAAAATACTTCAACTTCGTCTCGGCTAACCCTGGATGCAGGTGATGGGCTTCGTTCCCTGTAGGGCATACGGCCCCAGCTTTAGGAGTCATCGTCTGACTGTCTTCGGTTGCTGTGGGGGCACATGCTACCTTTGGCAGCAAACAAGCTAACTATCATCTTCGACCGCCTTCCGACGCCAGATGATTCAAGGTCGCATTGTTTCCGATTTGCTCATCCGCTGAACCAGTTTGTGAAGCATGTTTGATATCAAGCTGATATTGCAGAGACCTACTGCTGCTGAAAGCTTGTCACTATCCTTGGCACACTGTGCCTGCTGATGACATGTTCGAGCATCAATACTCTCCTTTACCTTCTACAGAGTCTGATGCACACCACACAATGACCCAGAGTTAGACTGATTGTCTCGTCTAACTTTTCGTGCGTTGCATGGCTGTGACGAACGGGTTCTGTCTATTCTCATTTATTTTGAAGAAAGATATTGATTGCCTGTTGTCCTAGAATGCTGTTGATGATGTTTTCTTTCGAAGCAATACAAGTGTCGCTCGCCGATATGTTTGTGTACGCCCACCCACACATTGACCCAGAGTTACACAGATTGTGTCGTCTAACTTTTCATGTATTGCCTGGCTGTGATGCACAGGTTCTGTCTATTCTCATCTGTCTCGAAAAAAGATACTGATTGTCTGCTGTCCTTGAATGCTATTGATGATGTATTTTTGGAAGCAATACAGTGTCGCTCGCTGATATGTTTGTCACCATGGATTATATTCGTTTATCCACACGTAGCACCCCTCCATGTATTCTACGAAATATTTTGAGGATAAAGCCTTATCTATGTATCTCATTTTCTCTATTTTATTTTGAAAAAAGATATTGATTGCCTATTATCCTAGAAGGCTGTTGATGATGTTTTCTTTCGAAGCAATACAAGTGTCGCTCGCAGATATGTTTGTGTACGCCCACCCACACATTGACCCAGAGTTACACAGATTGTGTCGTCTAACTTTTCATGTATTGCCTGGCTGTGATGAACAGGTTCTGTCTAATCTCATCTATTTGGAAAAAAGATATTGATTGCCTGCTGTCCTTGAATGCTATTGATGATGTTTTCTTTGGAGGCAATACAGTGTTGCTCGCTGATATGTTCGCCACCATGGATTATCTTTGTTTATCCACACATGTAGCATCCTTCCATGTATTCTACGAAATATTTTGAGGATAAAACCTTATCTACATATCTCATTTACTCTACGTTTTCCTGATGCGATTGTTCACGGTAGGGCCTCTTCGGCTCCTTTTCGGCTTCCATTTTTGGTTGTTTCAACTTGTTTGGCAGACGAATGATCAAAATGAACGGAAAAATGAAGTGAAAGGTGAACCGAAAAATGACTAACGGTGAACGTTCTGATTGGGACCGCGCTGGCAAGTAGACAAGACCTCACGATTGCTATACCATCGCGTTGCTGTGCCACAGCTAGGAGGCACCTTGGCCCACTCCAACGCTGACCGTAAATTTGTGTATTTCAGCGACCATGAAATTCTTGTGACCATAACTAATAACTACGTTTATATGTTTTACCCTAGTCCAACTCCTGCTATTTTTCATGTCTTGGCGACACACTCAGAGTCCGGTGACCATTACACTTGAGTATTTCACGCCCATCTCAATGGTTCTCTCATCGTTGCCACCGTATCTCTTCATGCGTCGACCGTCGCCGGAGTCAAGCGGCACTCAAGCCCATGTCCTGTATTGAGGGTGGCTCCGCATGGAACAACAACTTATGTTACACTTGTGATGATTCAACCGAAGGCAGAGTCTGTTACGGGTCAGTCAGCATAAGTCAACCTGACTCGTTCAGATGCAGGTAAGCTCGAAGACAGGCACCGGTATCGACGCCGTTCAAAGTCACCATAGATATACGGACAAAAATAGCAGACTCTACGCCCTCTGCCATTATGGTGTGTCGTCCCATCTCTATCGCCTGACTCTATTTAACCTCTCGTCGCACAGAGCGGTGGCGACCTTCAACCTAGATCCTTGGAAGTATGTCCGAACCCAGCTCCCAAAGGCTTTCAATGTCGAAACCGCACGCCGACAACCTTGCGAACTACTATCGTAATTGCCCAGACCCGGCACGGGGTTGTGAGACATACAGCGAGGGCTACTACGTCTGCCCGAAAGACTAAAGTCGAAGGCACTGACTCTGCACTTTAATACGCGCGGCGGCGACCTCGCCTGCGAGTAAGTACTGGTCTTCTGGTTGATTTGTTTGTTTATCGAACTAATCCTGCGCCACAAATCAGTCATTACAATGTGGGCAGAACACCTGCCGTTAGTACAATGTGCGTGCTGGTTTCGTCCAAGTTGGACATTTCCTTTACTCACATAATCATATACAGGTAGGGCGTTACTCAGGGCAACTAACAAGTCCCCTAAATGTGTTGGGCCGCCTCCGAGGGACCTAGGCTGCGTTATACAGAAGTACAAGAAAGATAAGGGCTTGCATGACTCAAAGTGTGGTTGTGACGTAATAACTCGATGATTTGCCAGTTATATATGCATCGTGGGTTTTAACGAGGTTTTCAGATAGGGATTTTGTCCACTGACCCGATTTTACGGCAAAATAGGAAAGGAATTGCCGTTTATGGATAGACGACATGGGTGTCATTGCCAAGTGATC
>QFEU01009359.1:0-19133 GCA_003316345.1 Tricholoma terreum
TGACCACACTCCAAATCCCCATCAACACCCTTGCCTCCCCTCTTTTCCTCCAAGTACTCGCATCCTGCCCCCTCTTAACCGACCTCGCGCTCAGCACAGTTCCCTCCGACTATTGCTTCCCGCAGCTGGAAGCCGATGTCCTAGCCGAAGACATCCTGCCTGCCCTCAAATCATACCGCGGGCCACGCATTTACGCACCTTTCTTCGCCCAAGCCCATGCTCTATCCTGCATAGAATTCACGCCCTCTTGCCAGCCAGATGATATTGTATCCACCATTCTTACCCTCAGCCATAACCCAGTATGTAGGGCACACGTTCACTCCTTCACATGCAACGTACAACATCTCGACACGACGTTGCTCCAAGCAATTCACACAGCCTTTCCCTCGCTCACACATCTCGCCATTTCCGGCACAGCCGTGGATATCTACACGTTGACTGCAGTTTTGCTATGTGTGGAGAATGCGGAGTTGATGCAAGGGAAGGCGAACATGTTGCGGAGTATACAGCTTTGTGTGCAGATGGGACTACCGCGGCAGACGCTGAGGTGGACGACTATTGCGGCAAGGACGTTTTTGGAGCTGCTTGTGGAGGTGTATCCTGGGCTGCAGACGGCGAGGCTCGTGTACCAACCGGAGCAGGCGGTGGTATGGCGACGCCCGCTGCAGACACGTATGGCTTTGGGCTTGGTGATTAACGCGGAGCAACTGTGGATCGAGAAGCAGGAGGGGTACGATGAGGGCTTTTGGAAGATTGTGAAGAGGAAGTGGTGAAGTTATCGCTACTATTTGATTACTCACGACTCACCTCGCTATCGTTCTTTTCGTTGTACAGGGATCAACACGATTGATATGCGTGTATATGTTTGTCCTACAAGTCCCCATCCTTGTAACCCTTATGTATCACCAATATGATCTTGTCCGCCATTTCTCATAGATGGACACGTCGTTTGAAGGGAGGGAAATTTGTTTATGCTAATTAGCAGCGATCGGCGTAGTAGAGTATCATATCTGTACATGCGGTTGACGTATTACTTTAGAACGTCCAGCAGAAAATGGATGCTCGCCATTATGCAACCCTGGGTTCGTGTAACCAGATCTACGCTATGAGGAGTGGGTGTCCGTGTTGGGGAGATTGCACGAGGGCTCTCTGGGGTGGTTGATCAAACGACCCCAGAGGTATAACCTTGTCACGTATGTAGCATTGTCCTTCCTCCGTGCTAATCTGCGTCAGGTCACGTGTAATGCTATCCGAGTAGAACACAAAACATCCTGCCCTGCCAGTGCGGCCCCGTCTCCAAGCCGCCGCGTTTTTCTTCTTTCCACAATCCTCAAGAGTCATGAGATCTGGATGGCGACTGTACCATCTTGATCTGAGCACCTTAAACCCGTACTCACAGACATGCATATAGAGTTGCCTGTCAAGTTTTGCAGTTGGGCTACAACGCATAACATCAGTCACCATCGTCATCTGGAGGTATAGGATGTGTACTCGGGTGTTTCTTTCGCATTGAACTCGAAGCACGACCCCGATGTTTGTCTCACTCGTTCTCGAGCGGATAGCAGCTGCCGTCGATTGGGTAAGTTTGACTGTGAAATTGGAATACATTCGGAATTTGGTGGGTCTAACTTGAACCAGGCGACCGCCTGTGGGTGGGCCTTGCACCTGGCGAACGTGGGTCGGGTGTGCCTGGAAGGGTCTGTGATAGTCAAGGGCCTGAAAAATGACGACTTTTCCGGACGGAAGAATTTGTCACATGGATGGACCTCTACGTAACTAGGTGCCAGCCAAATGGTTAAGGAGATCATAGGGGCGACAGAGGCGCTGATCCGCACCTGTTATCCACTGAAACCTTGTCGAGTACAAAGCACATCCCCAGTTCGTTGGAGAATTTGTCGGCAGGTTTGTCCCAGGCCGTCTGTGAACCGGAAAGTACAAAACACTTAGCGCGGGCCACATTGGGACGCTTGAGTTTCCAAGCCCCCGCGTTTGGCTTGTTCCTACAGTTCTCGTAAGTCATATCGTCCCATCCGGTGTACCATTGTGAGGTGGAGAGAACAAAGCGTTTCTGACATGGATGCTGCCAACTTGAAGATCTAGGTATTGTTACGTCGATGAAAGAACATCATAATGATCTAGAAATATGCATGTGTACCTTGCATCCTCGGCTCCGCCTGGATTGGGTATGAAGCAGAACCCGGCCCCAGGGTGCAAGCTAGCGTCGTAATTCAAATGGATTTTCTGGCCCTTATCGTCTTTCCACACGGGAACACAATCAAGAATCTCACTCCACCAGGCCACCGAGGAATCGATTCGAGTACAGTCCTCAAGGGTGTGGACTTCGGTGGTGTACGTTGATGATAGGTCTCGTCTGAAGGAATGCGCACACGGATGCACTTCTATATACGTGTAGCTATAGTCAAAGAATGGTAAGTAGAATTAGTGAGTCTCTCCAAGGAATGGCAGTCACGGCCACAGACTGATGAATACCAAGCCCACCCGGAATCTCCCCTGGCGGCGGCATGCGAGGTAGAAGGGCATACTTGTTACTCAGTACAGACTCGAAATGTTCCAGTGCTGTTATGGTGGTAAGAGTAGATTGTAACATCAGGATCAGAATGGTGGAGGTTAGATCGAGCATGAAGAGCAATGCCGCAGCTTGAAGGCACTGGACGGAGAGGACTCAAGAAATAGTAAGCACGCTTGGGCTTCAGGTAAAAGGAGAGAAAGGAGAGAGGAGTTACTTCTCTCTGTGTTTCATGTCTATTTTATTAGCACTGTCATGGTGCTGTGGGGTTTACTACCACGATTGATAGATGGACTTGAGTGAGTCACCGTCTGCCACTTGAATTTGATCAGAGCTAGCCAGGGCCTCCCTCCAGGCAGCTTGAAGTTTGAGAGAACCCGCAGGTCAGCTGCCAGTAGAATAGAAGGCGTATGGTAGCAACGGAGTGGGCCATCTGCTGCCATCAATAGAAAAGTGATGTATTGATGGATTATTAATATCAGATCAGTAGGCTTCTATACAAGTCCGGCCCAATCACCACAAACGCCTGCACCTCATGCCACCGGTGACAATGTGGTCTTGACAAGCATTCGCTTGGCCAAACCCTCCTAATTCGCGTTGCATTCACGTCTGCACGCCTACTCGCACTTGTTCGGTTATCTCAACCCCTTGACCTACGCTCGTTCCCAACATTCACTGCTGCTAACACTAACGTTCGATTACCCATGACTTTCCGCACTTCCTCCCACATCCCCCTACTCTCAAACGTTCCGACGTAATTGGCACCCTCGCAAGAATACCAGGACCCTTGCCTCCCCTCTTTGCATCCTCAGGCTGCCCCTTCGTAACCGGCCTCACGCTCAACCCAGCTCCTTGCGACTATTACCTCCCGCGGCTGGAAGCTGACGTTTTAAGCGAAGACATCCCGCCTCTCCTCTCCTCACACCACGGGCTACGCACCCACGCATCCTTCTTCGCACAAGGCCGTGCCTTAGCCCGCATGGAATTCACGCCCTCTTGCCAGCCAAATGATATTGTATCCACCATCCTTATCCTCAGCCTCAACCCGGTATGGCACATGTTCACTCCTTCCTTCGCATGCAACGTACAGCATCTGGACTTGCTCCAAGCAATTCACACCGCCTTCCCGCACCTTGCCATTTCCGGCGCGGCCGTGGATATCTACACCTTGAGCACAGTTTTGCTATGCGTGGAGAATGTGGAGCTGATGAAAGGGAAGAGGGATATGCTGCAGTGTCTACAAATTTGTGTGCAGGTGGGCAGGCGGCGGTATGGCGACGCCCACTACAGACTCGTATGGCTTTGAGCTTGGTGACTAACGGGAAGCAACTGTGGATCGAGAAGCAGGAGGGGGACAGTGAGGGCTTTTGGAAGATCATGAAGAGGAAGTAGTGAAGAACATGTGGTTCTCGCTACTATCTCATTACTCGCGACTCATGCGTGTATGTGTTTCCCGTACAAGCGCCCATCTTTGTAACCCTTATGTATCACCAATATGATCTTGTCCACCATCTCTCACAGATGGAACCTTCACTTGAAGGGAGGGAAATTGTTTGTGCCAATGAGCAGCGATCAGCGTAGTAGTAGAGTATACATGTACATACAGTTGACATATGTCAATATTACTTGGACACCTCCAGCAGTAAATGGATGCTCACGGTTCTGCATTCCAACTACGTCCAGCCCCGCTTTCGTACAACCAGATCTACGCTATGAGGATTGGTGTCCAGGATGAGGCATGGTGACTATCCAGGATGGTGGGTCAAGCGATCCCAGGGGGACAACCTTGTCAAGTATGT
Source organism: Tricholoma terreum (assembly GCA_003316345.1). Lineage (NCBI taxonomy): Eukaryota > Fungi > Basidiomycota > Agaricomycetes > Agaricales > Tricholomataceae > Tricholoma > Tricholoma terreum. The sequence continues at coordinate 4,327 of QFEU01009359.1, forward strand.
AGCATGCCCCCAGGCGACCCGGCATCACGTTTCCTGTACTGCTCTTCCAGTAAAACACAAAACATCCCCCCGTGCTACTGCCGCCCAATCTCCAAGCCGCCGCATTTTTCTTCTTCCCACAATCCGTAACAGTCATAAATTTCGGATGGCGACTGTACCATCTCGATCGCTCCACAGCAAACCCGAGCTCACAGGCATGCTTATAGGGTACACTGATCCTCCCTGAGTCTGGGACTGCGTGTGGCCTACAACGCATAACATCAATCACCGTGGTCATCTGGAGGTATCATGGAATGCGCACTCGGGAGATTTGTCCGCATTGAACTTGAAGCACAACCCCTCTGTTTCTCTAACTTGTCCTCGCTCATGACCCAGTAGCAGCCGAGTGTGGCCCGTCTCCGACCAAATTGGAACACAATCGGAATTTGATTGGCCTATATTGGCCCAGGCGACCGCTTTTGGATGGTCCTTGCATTGAGGGAACGTGAATAGATTCTCTATAATGCTGAAAAGTTCCGACTGTTCAAAACGGAAGTTTATGTCACACGGATGGACCTCTACATAACTAGGGCCAGCCAAATGGTAAGGAGTTCATAGCGACGATAGACGTGCTGATCTGCACCTTCCAAAATTTGGAACGTTGTCCAGTACGAAGCACAGACCCGGCGTGTTGTAGACTTCGCCAGGTAGCGTGCTCTGTGGACCAGAAAACACGTAACACGAATTCGGACTCGCTGTCGATTGCCAAGCCTCTGCGTTTTGCTTTTGCGTACATTGGGCGTAAGTCGTGTGCCATGGGGTGTACCATAATGATTCGACGGTAGAAAATTGGTCCTCGCAGGGATGTTTCCACGCTTTTGGCAGCCTGTAGTCACACATCGATGAGAAATGTCATAGGTTATGGAAATAGTATGCGTGTGCCAGTGTACCTTGGGCCTGCCAGTTCGAATATGAAGCAGAATCCAAGAGCAGATGCCTCCCAGTGTCTTGTCCAAATTGGAATACATCCAATCTCTGGTGACGACCAGGCCGCTGAGGACTTGCTATTAACGCAGTCCTCAAACCTGGTGTGGGCGTGGGTGACGTATCTTGATGTCAGATCTTTTCTGAAGGCGTGTGCACACGGATGCACTTCTATATACATGGACCTATAGACAAAGAATGGTAAGCAGAACCAGTGAATCTATCCAAGGAATGGCAGGCGCGGCCACAGACTTATCAAGACCAACCCCTCCCTGAATTTCCAGTGGCCAATGGTCCACGCGAGGTAGAAGGGCATAATTATCCCTGGGTATGGCCGCAAAGTGCTCCAGGGCTGTTATGGTGGTAAGAGAGGTTTGTAGCACCAGGAACAGGATGGTAGAAGTTAGACAGAGCATGAGGGGCAATACTGGAGCTTGAAGATGTTGTACACGACCTTGGGCTTCGCACTTGGGGAAAGGAGAGAAGGGAGATGGGGTTACTTTTGTCTCTGTGTTTCATGGCTCATTTATTAGCACTGTCGCGGTGTTATTTGTATTATTACCAGGCGATGCGACGGTAGGTTTCAAGTTGTTGTAAATTGATCAGAGCTAGAACCTCCCTCCAACCTACCAGACATGGAAGTCAGCGTAATGGGAGGAAGTTCGAGACAACCTGCAGGTCAGCTGGCAGAAGGACGTCTGTTGCAATGGAGTCCGTGAAGTGGAGGGCCACTGATGCACGGTATACCACTTTACACTTTTCCATAACGGGATTATGTAACTTCACTGGGCCACATCATGTGACCGAACAGCCTTGTGATATTACCATATAAAGAACTTGAATGTGTAAAGCATACATTGATACAATGCCGTATGATGGTGGGCCCGCCCGCATATTCATTATTACATAGACAACTGCACACATGTGTTCTAAACTAATTAACGCTCATCTCTCTGTCGAGTCCACCAGTGGCGGACTCGGAGCTCTTTGAGCCCACGAAGGCGCATCTGTGATTAAAGTTTGCTTCCCTGCTTAAGTACATTGTAACCAGGTTCCTACACACACTGTATCATACGTTCCTGACGACATCAAAGTCTTAAGGTTACTGGCCCCCAAGTAGTCCCAATTTTGATGACTCCTCTCTCCACATTCCTTCCCGCGTTTGCCCAAAGAACAGTACCCAAAAAACTCCCTCTGACTCTCTCTACGTTGATCGACCTTCTTCTCCCCTCACCCTTGGGATCAACCACCATATTGTCCACCACAAGATCGGGGGTATTCCACTGTGTCGTCGTGACCTTGAACTCACCCTCGTACGTTTCGGGCAGTTCCACGGTTGCAGCGGAGAGTGAGGTGTATGCGTCAAGGATCAATACAGAATCCACAGGAGCCCGCAGGAAGACGATTTTAAGTGAGCTCAGCGCAGTAGTTGCAGCGATTTTGAATTTTCCACCCGTGTCGAAGTGTGGGGTTCGAGATGTATGAGTAGCAGAGACAAGAGCCAGAGATGCGTCAATAGGACTTAAAGTTGGGGAGGACTATGGACAACGTATTCGAGAGAAATGAGATAAACTCACGCATTGGTAGTGCTCATGATAAGGTTCGTGACTCCTGCAGCTTCGTCATTGAAAAGATCGACCTTGGCTTTGATGTAGGAATTTGAGGTAACTAATCTCAAGGATGATGAAATTTCGAAATCCCCTTCAATATGACTGTTCGATGTCACGATCTGTGCGTTTGTTGCATACAAAGACTATTCCAAGCAATGAATCAGCCTGGAATTAACAGTCTGCTCTAGACGCACCCCGACTTCAATAGGTACATTCGATGTTTTGAAAGAAACGGACTCAAAATCGATGTTATCGGCAAAATTTCCCGTACGATGTGCGAAGAGTGGCAAATCTGTCTCAAGATTCTTCACCCTCAGCGACGACATCCTCGGCGACAATTTGGGGAGATGCATTGTAACCTCAAAAATCACATTTACGTGGCTCGGCAATGGCAGCGACTTAATCCAGAGGAACATCAGCGCAGCGGAATACGTAGTGAGATGAATCGACTGACGAAAATTCCAACTCCATTCCCACCGTCACTGCGAGTGATTTTACACACCATGATGAAATCCAGGTCGGGCATATGGTGGTATCTCGCTACAACCTCGACTTTTACCGCACCTTCATCTGCCGTACGATCCAACGATTGAACGATTTCAACTGAGCCACCGACTGGCCCCCGGGAAAGAAGAAATAATGACTCCGATGGAAACGGTAGATCAAACGAAGTCTTGCAAGAGTATAAATCAGGGAGAGTGTCGCGGTGTTGGCTGCGTGTCCCGGACCAATCGGCAAACTCGCCGACTGTGATGTGTTGGGGAATTGGATACTCAGCCATGGATTGGGGGCCAGCTGACTAGAAAGAAGAGAATTCTGCTGGCGAAAGTATCTCTCGCACCCGTAACGAACGAACTTGCGAAGGAAATTATGCAAACCGATATCCGGAGCTCCGATAGACGGCTATGATGATCAATCTGCGCTTGCGGTGCGGCTCTATGGATAAAAGTCTCGAATTTGAGCGTTTGGCATGGATAGAAATTCTCTCAGGACAGACTGACTGCAAGATGGACAACGGTTTAGCCCCACTCAGCATGCGCGTGTTCTAGGCATTTCGTCTAACTTTGGGCCAGTTAATCAAAGTAGCGTTGGAGATTATGGGCGTCATGCTGATAAGCATCTGCCACCACAACACGTGATTCTCTACCTGCAAAGCTTCCGTCCGTAATTTGAAGTCACTTTCCAGACTAGGATTGACATGGCCCACTCTGGCTGCGTGTGTAACAAGCAGCTGTTGTGAATTTTTCAGTCGACGTGATTTGCGATTTGTACCTTGAGTCTGTCCCGATAGACTTCAGCGGATACCTTTCATGGTCTTGGGAGCGTACAAATGTTGAGCTCTGAGAGTATAGATAAATTTTGGAATGACCTTCCCACTGTTCCATGCGCCAGGATATCAAAGTTCCAGTCTCGATGTCCAAGACTCCCTGTTCCGCGCCCTTGTCGGCACCCCAACCACACACATCTTCCAACCCGCTCCACCTTAACTGATCGCTTCCTCCCTCTCCTCCAGGATCTTCCGCATCATTATCGGCGGAAGCGTCCGGATTGTTCAGTGTCGTCGGGGACTGGCCATGCCTTCATGATCATGTGTCTGGTGCAGCTTTACCGGGATCGGTGGGAGTGTGTGTGTGTGCATTGAGAATCGGAGAAGAATTCACTGGTGCATGCGCGAAAGCAATGCCTATTGGGCTCCGCTCAGTAATGGCGGCAATTTGGGATTTGCCACCCCTTCCGGCATCTGCCTGCTGGGCTTTGCTTGCAGGAGAAAGAGACAGACTCAGGCGTCAATTGGCCTGGAGCGGGTAAATGAGATGTTTGAGGAATGGAAAGGAACAAACTTACCCATTGGGTGTACTCGTATGACAGATGTGACTGCCGCATCAACATATCGACGTCGACTTTAATACGCGCATTGGTGGTTACTAGTATTAAGGACGAAAACGTCTTTCGATTGGACTATTTCTCGGTTCTATGACTGCACTAGCTGCTTGCAGGGACTATACAAAACATTCAATTAGACTGACGGATCATTAAAGTAGATGTGACCTCAATCTGAATAGGGACATTTGCTGTCTTGAAAGACACATGATCAAAGTTGACCGCCTTCCTGAGGTGGCTGACGTGGTATGCGATGAGTGGCATATCCGTCTCGAAATTCTTTACCTGTAGTAGGGACACCGTAACCTGGGATGACCTTGACAATACACTGTAACATCGAACGTAACGTAGACACGCATTCACCATTCTGGAGACTGCAAGAAAATAACATTAAGGTATTTCGCCTCGCGATCGAGGAGCGTAATGAACAACTCACGAAGATTCCAACACCATTCTCATCGCCATCACGAGTTATGGAACACACCCTAACGTGATCCAGTGCTGATGCATAATGATAGCTTGCTAGTACATCCACTTTCACTGCATCATCACCCTACGATCACACGATCGCACAATCTTAAGCGTGCCGCCAGATTCCGCACCCCGAGAAAGAAAGAATAAATTTTCGGATGGGAAACGCAGATCAAAAGAAGCAGTATATTAACATGGTTCACAGAGTGAGCGAGAGCCACGCTGCTGGTTATCGGGATCAGACCAATCGGCACATTTGTGAACGGAGGTGTCTGGGGGGATCGGAAACTCGATCATTGAAGAAACAGGCTTTTGGTATATAGAGAAACCGGGCGAACCTGTGTGAAAAAGACGACAGACCTCAACGATAGAGCCATAGTGATCTCTGAAACGTGTCATGGAGATAATTTGCCAGGATATTCGAATGCGAACCAAAGAGCATTGTAATATCTGGCGACCATATTGACCTTGGTCGTGGGCGCGGTGGCAACACCGTGAACATTCGTAGGCATCGGGGTCATCGCCGTCGTAACGGTTTTCAGCTTTGGGCAGAAGTTCGCCAGACAATGGAGGACGAGCCTGGATGCTTTCAATGTCTGCATAATAAGCACAGGCAGGAATGAGAGCTTGGACGTCGTGCAAGCCAGACTATGTATTCTCGGTCACAAGTCGTAGCAAATTGCAATTGAGTCTACACAACGCACTCGGATTAGCGCTGGAAATACCAAAAGCTGGAGATTGTCACGTACTACTACCCGAGTTCCGAGTAAGATTCCATTACTTTGAGTGATAGAATTTCGACAGACTAGACCAAAAACGCGTACGCATAGTCTTCCATAGGCGAAGGGAAATAGTCGTTCCCTGCGCCGCCACACCGGGGTGGTTAAAGTTGTCGCCGTGGAACAAGAAAGTGTATAGAAGTATCTGGGGTCCTACGGCGCTGACTCCAAGTCTTGTCCAATCTGATATGCACCGTTGCCTTTCAACATTCGAGTTCCAATCTGGCTTTACAACAAGCACTGCTATAAGTGACCACAGGATCGAGAATGTGGACCTTGACGACAAACAATTGGGTGTGCACAAATCCTCATCGCGAATGCCCCATAGGTTGGTTACGCCACCTGCGACCTCTCTTTTTACACACGAGCTACCTTCACCAGCAAAAGCATGGGAAGCATTCTATCCTAAAGGGAGCATAAATCCAAAGGCCTCCATTCCTGGCGGCTTTGGTTTCTATCTTTCTGGTCCAAAATCGTTTTCAGACAAATTGGCGAATGGGGCAAGAGAAGTTATTTTCAGCTATCGAGTGATGTTACAAGACGGGTGGGAATGGGCTAAAGGAGGGAAGCTACCTGGCGTCTGTGAGTTTTCTTGCGATTGCTGGAACATGAGCTGAGCTTTTCGTAGTTGGAGGTATAGGCGATCTATCATATGCGTGTACTGGCGGAAGGCAAGAGGAGCGATGCAAGTGCTTCAACCTAAGGGCTATGTGGAGGTGTATTATTCAATCTCTACCTCCGTCATGTCCTTTCGGCACTAAAGTTTGACGTAGAGCCAAGGCACAAGGAGAACTGTACACGTATCTTCCTTTGACACCAGGAAACTCAGCACGTCTTGGCGCTGTACCTCCGTTCTCAAAAGCCAATGCAGACTACGGTTTTTCCGTTGGACGAGACTCATTTCATCTCGATGTTGCTGTTGGAAGATGGGCCAGCCTTGCGTTCCGAGTAAAGCTCAACGACACTGGCAAAGAGAATGGTAATGGTCTCTTTTCCTCGTAAGCTCGTGGCTGACTCCATCATCTATTCCAGGTGAGATCGAGGTGTGGGTCAATGGTTCTTCTGTCATACGGGTGGAAGGACTTTTGCTATGTGAATCCGATGAAGGGAGGATCAAGGGTATGCATTTTCAGACTTTCTTTGGAGGTACGGATTTCTCGGCTACTTGATTTCCTTGAACTCACAAATCTAATGTTTTAGGACACACGGATGACTGGGCTTCGCCCAAAGATCAGCGAGCGTGGTTTGCTGATGTCACTGGGGTTATCGTCAAGTGACTCTAAGCCTTTGTCTTTCAATATTATCTTACAGGTCTATCTATACGGGAATGACCTACATGTGCATCTCGTGGCTGAGCGCCGCCATCATACATGTCTCTGCGACGTGGTAGTATTACACCACCGGAAGGCATTTACGCGGGCCCACTGTCGAAGTTCTCACAACTATCGGAGCCCGACACACTATTTATCTTGTTACCCAACCAGCAATTTTACTCCCTACTCCTTCGTTTCACGATCATATCCACGGCCACACAGGGTAAATACAGTGTCGCGAAATCGGAATGCACGACACTAGCTTAAGCTAACTGAGCTTGGACACCACAAGTACATCAGTTACGACGGACTTAGTTACTCTGCGCGAGTCATTTTCCTCGATCGACGCAGGGTCTAATCATTAGATGGCCTGAGCCTCATATGACCGCACTTTACGCGCACTCATCGATGATATCTGGGCTGAATTGGCTGTATAAGGTCCAGGATTTGAGCTTGTCGAAGAGATACCTTCATTGAATGAAATCTATTCTAGCTGGACAAGAGAAGGCTCACGATCCCTTCGAGCCCTATCCACAGCCTACCATCAAGCCTTATATCGTTCTGTTCCTTCACTCTTCCAGGAGCACCGGGTTCCCAAAGGCTATCCCAGTCTCATCAGACTCTTGCGCACTGGGCTGCTTTCCCTGAGTCCCAGTATTCCACCCTTCCTGTGGTGGTTTCCTTATTACTCTCGATAAATGCACAGCCGGTCTTTCCGAATTTCGAGACCACAGAACTTTTGTCAGGATCGCTGGGATGGCGTTGCCCCCTTTCCATATGACATTGGGCATCCACGTTCAGGTTCTTTATATCCTATACGGTATGAACTATGTCGGTGTATACCATCCGACTGTACGTCAAAAGAATCCCTCCTGATGACGCCTATACCCACTAATATCCTTGATCACAACTATGCGAACCAAATTGAACGCAGCGATCACCTGTCCCATGGTTGTTACAGATCTGGGCAAAATCGAAGGACTTCGTAGATCTGTTGAAGGCTCTGGAGTTCGTCGTGGGTATTTTTCAAGAGAATGTCTGTCGTATGAATGGCTAAGATGTTTTTTCAGGGGTACCTGGAGGAACCGTTAGACCAAGGCTTGGGGACTTCCTGGTTGAATCAGGTGTCAACCTCTCCCTAAATTATGAATTCGGCTCGCCGACTTACTCTATTCCACGAAAAGGCGATGAGATTGAATGGGCATACCGGCGACCGCGCAAAGCGAGATGGGTTCCTCAGGGAGCTGGGAGTTTCGAGTGTCAATTCCTGGTGCGTAAACCACAGTATTTAACAGCGTTAGGTACCGGTAAGACCAATGAAAGCCATGTATCTGCAATAAGGCTTTGCCAGGTGTTCAGGGATATGCCACGGCAGACCTGTGGGAGAAGCTCCCTACGAAAAGTCATGCACTTTTCTCATCTTGACTGTTTTAACTCCGTTATTCAACATAATTTAGTGTTGGACGTATTGATGATGTGATTATCCACTCGTCCGGTGAAAAGACTTCTGGTTCCTATGGAAGACATCGTCCTCTGTAAGTCTTTGTCTGTATCATTTTGAGAGTGTCCAAATTTGCCATAGTGTCATGGGCACCGCGATGTTTGGATGCCAACACGACCAACCTGGAATTCTCGTCGAGCGGAAAGAAGATCATGCTATCGACGTCGAAGACCCTAAGCAGCTCTCGGAGTCGCGAAATAGACTCTGGCGGGTCTTAACTACTTCAGAAACTCAATGTACTGACCAAATTTCAGGCTCATCATAGACGAAGCGAATAAATTGGCATCTGCGTTTAGTAGAATATTCAAGGAAATGATTCTTATCACCTGGGGGAAAGGAAGTATCGTAGGCGGTCTTTTCAGACAAGCCATCTCAGGCTAACTCAGTGGAAAAGGAGAAGACGTCGAACCCCCATCAGCCTGAACTCAAGTAGCTGGCTTTTAGAACAAGCGAATGACATCCACCCCGGTAAATCCTTTTCAGTCCCTACAGACCCGTTCGAGCAAGGCCTCGATAGGTAAGCTCAAGTCACCCCTGGAAAATGTTATACTGATTCAAGCTTGTGTAATAGCTTGAGTGCTACTATTCTCCCTCGCCGTATCGCTGGCGCGTTGAGGACATCCAACGTTCCTGCTACACTCAAGGCGGCCGAATCTGTAACACAGAGGGCGTGTATTATTACCCGACGATCGAGGGCTTGACATCTTTCCTCGTTGCCCTGGTCGCAAACCCCGAAGGCTTCACGGAGACAAAGCGCAGGAAGGTTTCCATCGAAGAGATGATAGCAAAATACGGTGCTGATCTAGACGCGTCTACACCACTGGGCCACTGGCTACACCCTTGTGTTTCTGACTGGTTCGACTGGAAACCTTGGCGCATGTATCCTCGCGTCATTAAAATGGGTTTCATTCAATCGTCCCGTCCTTCCTCAGAATTCTCGAGCGGCACCAAGAGAGGTTTGAAGATAAGACTTTGGATGCCAGCTTGTTGGTGTCAGATAGTTTGTTATTGTGGAATTTGAAGGAGATTCAGCTTCGCCCAACCTTGGTTTGTCGGAAAGCACTTATGAAGAGGCAAGCCAACTTGCTACTTTTACCCTTATAACGGTGATTCGCTTCGGAATTCAGTTTCTGTGATCATACACAACGCCTGGAAATTTGACTTTAACCTCTCACTGGGATTCTTCGAAGCAAACAACCATGGAACCCGTAACCTCGTTAACTTCGTGATCTTCGGTCCCGGCATCCACACGATTTCCTTTTTACATCATCTGTTGCATCCGCACAATCTTGGAATCAGGCAAATGGTCAGTTCCTAAAGGAGATCGTGAGTGATGCCTCGGTCGCCGTAGGGAGTGGGTATGGCAAAGGTAAATACGTTTTAGAACGGGTGAGCACTTCCCTTCCTCGTCCGATGAGTCCAATGTGACTGAGCGCTTTTCTTCCGGTTGAAAATTCTTGCTAGACGCAGATTGCAAGTAACGTCATTCAGGATAGGCCAAGTCAGTGGAGGCAAACCTAACAGTGCTTGGGCAAGAAGTGACTAGATTCCCATTCTCGTCAAGTCTAGTGTGACACTTGGTGTCCCCCAGTGCCTCTGGAGTACGTGTTCTAGTGCAACGTTTGATAGATAGCTGATCACAGCCTGCGTCTTAGACGGTCCCTAGGCTTCCTATACATGCTGTGATTCTGGATGTAGCCTTTGTCAATGAACGACCCCCAATCGCTTTCAACCTGGTGCACCCCAGACCAGTTCTATGGAACGTCATGATAGTGCAAGTTGGGAAAGCTATTGCACGGCAGCAGAACTTGGGACCCGATTCACTTTGTGTAGTTTCGTTCCAGGAGTGGTTCTCGTTAGTGGAGAAACGCGCCAAGTCAGCATCCGAACGCGACCCCAAAACATTGTGAGCTGTTGCCTTATCGTACAGGATCACAGTTGATGATGAACAAGCCCGCGATCAAACTAGTGGAATTCTTCCGCGGTATTGCGAAAGCCGACCTCGCCATCGGCCATAGTGGACTGGCCGATGTTGAACGTGGAGTTCTCTCTAGATTCGTTACGGCCTGAACACAAAGTTGTTAGTCCAGCACGGCCACGGATTGGGGTCCAGGATGCTGAACTCTGGGTTGGCTACTGGACTTCTGTAGGGCAGTTTGATTGAGGCACAGACAGAATACATATTACTCACTCTGTTCATCCTTTGAGTGAAATGTGTTCGTCCGGCGACACCGGCGATTTTACCGTGGTTTTCGATGACCTCGTGCTATCAAATATACCAAGTCTTGCGTAGGAAGAATTTTCAGAGAATGAATTCACTGAAAGATTTGGATACAGGAAGGGAAGAGAACACTGTTGTTTGCCAGACTACTTGTGGAATTGCTTGATATTATAGGAAGTTGAAAAATTCTTCAGAGGGTTTTGTCTAAAGACAGTTAGCACTGTACAGTAGGTTTGTATCCAATAAAGCGGTGTGGATCAGTGTTTGTACATCAGCAATTTCTCACCAGGTGCTGGCAGGATGATATATAAACACCTGTAGTTACCGTTTATAGCTGATACATGTACAACTATCAATTAGAGGACAGATTGATATATCAGAACAACTGTAGTTACCATTCCATTCTGTGCCCCACTGGATGTCTCCCACGATGACCAGCAGGCTGCTGGTTGTTGGCCCATCGGTGATTTGCCCACCCTCTGGGTAATTATAGATTGTTATATTGCATTTAGATCTGTATTCGAGCCTCTGAGGATGTGCTTCTTATACAATTGATGCTTGATTGATGGGCCTTCTATTCCACCTATTCTCAGGTTTAACAGGCCCACAATATTTCCAGATGGCTCTTCGCTTCGTGATGTACTCCATTCATATGTTTGATTCCTGTCAGATATGTCTTCCACTTTCCAATGTTTCCTGATATTATTTTCACTTCCCAGAATATATTAGATTTATATGTAGCCCAGTTGAAATCTCGTCGACCTTCAGATATATCTTCTACTTCCACACATTTTGTTATTTTTTTTCGGCTTCCAGAGAAAAAAAACATATATTTCAATTTCCCTGCGGTGGGGATCCTGTTGAGCATCCACATCACTACATAGTAGAAGTCCATAAGCCTCGACCCATACATCCCTACAGTGTGTGAGCATCACTGCATCAGTGAAACTGGATGACTGTGCAATGGTGCTCTGCTATTTGTATCTGTGTATCCAACAAGACATGTTCTGTAAGTCCTCTACCACTTGATTAGCAACAAGGGGTGCACTGTAATATCATGTATTCTCTTTTTTGCATTTCAGGGTGTCACATTGAAGTCCAAGAATGCTTTTGAATTGTCAAAGTGTATGTCGCACCCTGCCCATTCTGCTAAGTCTTCCAGTGAACATGCACTTTGATATCATCTTTTGCAGTTTCTGGTATATCTCTCCAAACAATGCTGCAGGTTTGTATGTGGTCTCATAATTCTGTCAAGATTGCATTCATTAGTCAGGGATGTCCTCTGCCTGGCCAATGTCTGCACAATGGTGCTCTGCTATTTGTATCTGTGTATCCAACAAGACATGTCTTGTAAGTCCTCTACCACTTGATTAGCAACAAGGGATGCACTGCAATATCATGTATTCCCTTTCTCACATTTCAGGGTGTTACATTGAAATCCAAGAATGCTTTTGGATTGTCAAAGTGTATGTCGCACTCTGCCCATTCTACTAAGTCTTCCAGCAAACATGCACTTTGATATCATCTTTTGCAGTTTCTGGTAAATCTATCCAAACAATGCTGTGGGTTTGTATGTGGTCTCATAATTCTGGAGGTCTTTACACTCCCCCACCTTTCCTAGTGGACTCCAATCGGATTCCAATCAGAAACTCAGACTCCACTAGGACTCTGGTCGGACTAGTCCACCAGCCAAGTACCTGCAAAGTAATAGTCCCAGTCCCAGTCCAGTCCAATTGGAGTCCGAGTGGAGTCCGAGTAGTCCTCAGAATTCCTAGGACTAGCCGATCGGAGTCCACTGGGAGTGCTCAGACTACCACTTACTGTTATTATTATTATTAATATAAAAAGTATTGTTAGTTTAGAGAATTGAACCCTAGGTCTTACCAATTTAGCGTACATAAGTAATGGGCAGCATAACCACTAGACCACAGTGGCCTCCCTACTTTCATTTCTATTTACCCTAGGTACTGTTGCCGTGGCTGTGCATGACAAATCATAGCCGCGCGTCGTTGCCAGCTCACTCCCACACCACCACTGCCATCCTCGACCCTCCCCCCCCCCCCCCCCCCCCACTTCTACCACCACCACCACTTCGTCAAGACCCACTTTCGCCACTCCCATGCCCATCCCCACACCAGAAAGAGCTGCAAACCCCTGCAAACAATGATTTCGGACACAACATGGGCCCAAACGATCGAGGTAAGTTTTTTTCTTTCATTCATTTGTTTTTCATAACTAATTAAATGTATTATTAACTTTTTAGGGCCCTAACTACCAGTAGTGACTGGCGCTGATGCCAAACGAGCAACGCACACCCATGAGGGAGGGATGGACGGACGGGACAAGGAGATGACGGCGAGGGGAGCTGACAACGATCAACGATGACGGCTACCAGCACAGCAGCACAGCAGCACCCCAACCGCCGCCACGAGCAACTGCTCGTGGGGTGGAAACAGGGAGCAGCAGGGACGGGGACGACAGAACAATGGGGCCAGCGGGACAACAGGGATGATGACTGGGGCAGGGACGGGGACAGGGACGGGGACGACTGGCACAAAGACCACGGCTAGGACCATGGACATGACCAGCAACCCCCACCTCCGCTGTGAGCAACTGCTCGCAGGGAAGATGGGGGGGTGCAAGGACCAGGATGGGGAGCGTGAGGATGGGGCAGAGCACACCACGCGCAGGGGACGAACGACGAGGACTGAACAACGGGAACGAGGGGAGGACCAATGACCGGGGACAATGAACAGGGGACCGGGATGCCAAGGACGACAAATGACGGAAGGCCACCCAATGACAAGGGACCCAGCACCTGCCCCCAGCCTTGCAAGCCACTGCTCACAGGGTGGATCACAGGTGCTAACAGCCATGTTACCACACCACGACATGACGACGGGGAGGGGAGGGTGGAGAGGCATGAATAAACACCACACCACGAACGACAACCCAGCACCTGCCCCAGCCTTGCGAGCCACTGCTCACGGGGTGGATCGCAGGTGCTAACGGCCACGTCACACGATGGTGAGGGGAGGGGAGGGTACATGAACGAACACCACATAACGAATGACAACCCAGCACCCGCCCCCAGCCATGCGAGCCACTGCTCGCAGGGTGGATTGTGGGTGCTAACGGCCAGGTTACCACCGAGCACGAATGAACGGACAAACCCCAGCCCCAGCCTGCCCCAGCATCACGCCTACGAGCCTCTGCTCGTGGGGTGAACAAGACTACCACCAACTCCACCCCCAACACCTGCCACCATGCCTGTGAGCCACTGCTCGCAGGGTGGGTAACAGATGCTACGGATACGACGAGGGCCGAACATACGGAAACGAATGCAACGAGGGCTGAACAAACGAAAACGAACGCAACAAAGGCTGAATGAATGAAAACAGAACGGAACCCCACACCCCTGGCCCCCAACCTCCCTCGCATGTAATGCGAGGGAGGTTATTTTTTCGTTAGTAGTAGTTTGTCTACGGAAAACGACGAATGTGCATGCACGCCCTCCCTCGCATAAAATGCGAGGGAGGGTTTTCTTTCATTAATAGTAGTCGGTAGTAGTATCATGAAATATATTTATCTTATAACTGTACATTTCATTTGTGCCCTGAGTAACCCCCAAAACATAAGTAAAATGAAACTAATCAGTTAGTGTTATCATACCAGTAACCAGACATGTTATTGACAAGTGGGCAAGAAAGGCCAGCAATTTGACCAATAATAGTGATGGCATGTAAGTAGTTTCTGATAGTAGCATAATAGTTGTTTGATTCTAGTTCTAGTAGAGTCTGAGTGGTAGTCCTAGTGGAGTCTGATCGGACTATGTAGAGAGAATTTAGGTTTTATATTTTGTATCTCATGACTTTAATATATCCAAAATATGCCAGGCACATGGCTCAGTTGGCTAGAGCACTGCAAAATTGGCTTATTTAAGCCCTAGTGCAGAGGGTGAGGGTTTAAGGCTTGCCAAAACCAAGCTTTTACATTTTCAGACATGAGTTTGAGCATCAAGTTGTAAGTCCCAATCCAATCCGAGTGGAGTCCGATTGGACTGATGTC
>QFEU01009369.1:0-11937 GCA_003316345.1 Tricholoma terreum
GTGCTCTTGGCGCTCCAAATGCGGTGCTTACGTTACCACTCTCCCTTTAGTATTGATATTGATGTTATCTATTGTCATATCCATCCAGTATGCAGTTCGTATTTGCCAACTTGTATTACGAGCTCAACAACAGCTTGGTCGACTCAAACAATATGCCGTCCAATCATCAATGCGCTTGTATGCACCACCGCTGAGAAGACCAATTTGGGAGGGCAGTAATTACCACCGCCTCCGGCTGGACTTACGTAAATGGAACAGCACTGGTTGGGCTCGAACAGTCTTGCTGAGGCGCACTACCTTGAGGATACGAATACGTGTTTGGCCCTGTCAACGGGGCTAACAATTCGCCAGGAGTCATTCATACTATTGACGAAGAAGTTAATTTCTAGACGAATCGTACGTGGGTTTCGCCTGCCTCGACAAATACGACGTTAGTGCATGCCCCGCACTGTGCAACACACGTGGTGCCGACCAGATGGGAGGCGCTTGCCGGTACTTCAACATTCGGCGAGCCCTTGTAAGTTACGTTCCCACTACCTACACATGCAGCATGGTCAACCATTTGTAGAACTACCCTAAATCCAACGATCTGGCACGGCTTTGCGCCGTACTACGCCCCTGCAGATTCCTCCTTTGAAGATATCGATTGCGGCCTATGCTACGATTCTTCGTCCGCCATATGGTTATGTCTCAGCCCGAATGGAGGCAATCTCGACGCCGTTCTTGCTAATCATCAGCCGTGGGCGCGCTCTGGGAAGACCATCGGCGGGCTTGGCTCTATCATCAATGCCGACCAACTCCCTGCATGCCAATACTTGTTAACCCCTACCAGGCGTCTCACACACGATCACATTCCCCCCCGCGAGCCCATACTCTAGTCAAACCAAGCGCTTTCATGGAATTTACGTGGAACGGTCAGATTATGACGACGATTCGGCCGGGATATAGCGATTGGGCGTATTACGAGTTCCCCGTCACTGCCAACGGGAATGATGCGCTGACTCTTCATGGAGGTTTACCTCCTACGTCCTCGTGGATCGATGACACTTCATCTGAAAAGACAAACAGATCTTCTTCTGCTAACTACAAGTACACACATGAATTATTACAAGTAGAATAGGACTACAGAGAGGCAAACATTATCAGCCAGTGACAGCCACGGCATGTTTTTTTTGACAGACAGTACATTGATCGGTAAGCTGGATTAAAGCACTATAAGGCATTTAAGTGAAAAGCCAGCAGAGTAATATGAGAAACAAATAAAATAGGACGTACACCTCAGTGATGGTGGGGCACTGAGGTGGGCTTATCCAGAATAGTGAGATAAAACTATGGAATGGATGCAAATCACCAGGATTGTTGCCATTCATGAGTTCATTTAGCCAGTGGAGTTCTTCTTCCATGTCTAGACCAAATAGACGAACATTATAGATATACCCCATAGAATGAGTTGACATGCCTAACAGATGATCCAGCGCCATAGTCATCGTCCTTCGGTTCATCCTATTCAAATCGACTACCCGATCCAATTCGGCCTGCATTGACGTTATCTTTCTCCGCGCTTGCTCTAGCTCTTCCCTGAGCCGCCGCGACTCCTCTGAATGTGGAAAAGACAAACAATTGGGAATAGAGGAAAGCAGAGGAACATTGACAGGTGAAGCGGCAGAAACATTATGAAAAGAATGATATGGTACAGAACGAGGGGATTGGGTATAAGAGTGAAGAGAGGATTCAGACGGTGCGAAAGTAGCTGAAGACAAAACAGACGGCTGATCAGAGACTTCCGTCGGAATGGGAGTGAAATATGAGAGCGCATGGCCAAGATGAACTTAGAAGATAGCGAAGAAGTCGGAAGAAGGACAGTCTTGGGAATAGAAGGATCCGAGGCTGGGACTGGAACAAGTGGGGCAGTTGCTTCGCCACACATGTTCTGGACAATAGGGGCGGGGCCAGCACTGTTTGTTTGATCAGCTGATTGGGATCGAAGCATCAGGAAATTGAGGATGATTTGACACTAAAATATCAAAGTAAATAATGCATTATAAGTTGAATCTTATGTATAACTGGCCCAATTCTGATACCCCATCTGGTAAGGTTTTATTTAGGACAGTAGGGTTGGCAAGTTTCACCAGGTTTGCCAGCCTGACATATCTGAGCACTAATTGACAGTCTGTCTTCCTATGGTAAGGCATTGTCATCTCAGAGCATAGAGGGCAAAATGTAATTTCTTTTCTACTATTTTCATTTCTAATGTACATACTATTTAGTTATTCTACTGATACTCAATGTTCTCAATTGCTTGTTGATGTTGGACCATTGCCTCAAAGTTAACTTGGGGATTTTTCTGATTTATTTGTCTTACTTTACTTAGTCACACATTCACACATCATGTCTATGGGTCACATGGGTAGTCATGATCAAGTTTTTGCATTTTGTTCAGCCCACGGGGTTGTGGCTGTGTATTTTCAACACTTGTGAACACTTAATGTTTTGCATGTTTGGAACAATAGAACATTAGTAAAATGAGCTGAGCAGACTGTGAAAGCCACTATCATCTGAGTCCTGGGGGATATTTGTATGTTGAGCTGTTTGGACATATTTGACAAAGGAATGTCATTCTGATGGATGATGGCAAGAATGATATTGCTTGACAACAGCTAGCAACATGTTAGCAGAATTAGAATAGGATTATAAGAGTTTGACATGACACCCTCAGACTTTCATAGGATGACAAGGAGAAAAAATTATGTTTTGCAAATGTAATATGATTTCTACTTCTGAATTTATGGTGGTGACTGGATAAGACCTTTTATTGAATTTTAGTCCAGTATTATTATCTGACATTCTGCTAGTGATTTGTCATCACCAACTGGAAATACCAGTGAGTCCCTGATTTCCTGATGAATGTTCTTCATATGGGATGATGGAAAAAGTATCCGGGGGCCTGATCTTGACTGATAAACACCGAAACAATACCAGGACAGCTAGGATATTAAGATCGTAAGAGGTCAGTGTGCCGATCGCGAGTGATGGGTTGTTGCGTACGGGTGGCGAAGAGTCAGTGTCGATGCGATATGAACTTAGGCAGCAACGTTCTAGTACAGACAGCGTCTAGAAGGGCGAGGAGCGGAGCTCCGAGCGTGTTGATGTGCTCAACGTGACACGTGAGATCAACATGACGTAAGGAATTCTCACATCAATTAAACGCCACCCTGAAATTGATGAGTTTATACACGAAAGCAAAGCAGCTCGAAGACACGACCCGCGAGTCGCTAGTAACTTGTAAATGGGCTCGCACGCCCACTGTCCAAGGCTCGCATGCCCATCCAGGCTCACATGCCCAGCTCTCCGCGTGAAGTGTCAGTCCCGCGTGATTTTCCCGCTTACCGTTGTAGTAGCCACGGGGCCCACTATGACATTTCCCAAAAACGGAAATGCTGACAAAGGTCATCGATACGTGACCAAACAATGTTCATTTTCCCAACCACGTCGTCCGATTCGTCCCACGCCAAACCGCGAATATCCACAACCAACCCTCCATCATACACATTAAACATGCTGGCTACAGGTCAAAGCCGATAAAGTGATGTGCTAGGGAGGCAGGCAATACCTCCCTAGCTCGCTATAGGTATGTTTTTTCACTTAAAATCATGTTTTTTCTTTCTTTTACTGACATTCTAGCCTGCATGTACAGATATTTACATGTAGACCAACAGACCACCCCCCACCACGACGGTTCCCACCACCCGTGGCACCTGCCATCACCGCTGCGAGCCCCTGCTCGTAGGGTGGATGGCAAGGCTTATGGGATCTAACAGCACCACCGAACGGAGATGATGAACGCAGGGAGCAAAACCAATGGGATCGGCAGGTGCCGGTGGAAGAGGACGACACCGGCACCGACATAGCGACGACGGGCACGACACCGAAACGACGGGGGGAGTTCGGGGACGACAGCAGGACAACCAGGACGTGGAGGACGACAAGAAAACTGGGACCATGCAAACGAAACGACACCGAGGCAGCCACGAGGACCGGTGGGGACGGCGCCGACGCATGACGGGGGTCAGGACAACTGAAACGAGAGTAGGAAGACCAACAACCCCCAGGTACGGGGCGAGGAGGACGACCTGGACAATGCGACGACGGCCCCGAGAACGAAACGACGGGGCATGACGAAGAAGACGGGTAGCCCTTCCCCGCCACAGCGCATCCTCCCCATCTCCGCAAGACTCCTGGAATAAGCATCTCGGCTTGACTCACGATATTCTACTTTCTTCAATTGTACTTATCTCACTAATAATATACATGTTTTACTTTTTCAAAGTTGTCTAATAAGATAAAGTCGAGGCTTCTACTAAGTATGCCCTATACCCTCCGAGCTTCTCTTGGGATGTCATACTTATATGTGACCAGTTCTAGTTTTTCCCCCTCTACTGCCCTCGGAACTCGACGTCACTGAAGACTCGACGCACAACGTATACGTGCAACTTCTTTCTCTTGGCCGTAGGATCAGCGAGCGCACATCTCCGTCATGAAACCCACTCACAACCAACGTAACATGTCGCCTCATATCTTCCCTCATTTTTAACCTCTAACTCGTCTCGGGGGATAGTTCCCTAGTCGGACTTGTCTGGAAACCCGCTCGCAGCACCATGTGACTAGGTACGAAGCATGGTCAGGCAACATGTCACCTCAAGTACCCACATCGTAAACGCTCCCGTGTCCTTGTGGGATAGGATTCTGCAGCTGATGTCGAGAGGGAGGCAGGGCATGCAAGGGTGCAGGGGACCGGAAATGGTGGGCAGGGGGGGCAGGGGCATGGCGCAGTAAACCACACATCGTTCAGGCCGCGGGGCCGCCTGGAAATCGGCGGGGGTCCGGTATGACTGGACAGATTTGATCAATGATTAACACTCCGCCATCAGTAGATAAAATCTTATCTACAGCTGGTCAAATTTTGATGGCTGTGTAATATTTGCAGTTAACCTTAACCCTAATAGGCTTTCAGCTTGAACACCAAGTCAACTGTCACCAATTGGGCCATCAAAAACAATAACTCGAAAAAGTCCCCGAGATATAACCATCAGTGATTGACAAGTCCTAGGAAGAATGACATGGAACAGAAATGGTGTTATAATTGTGTTCCATCTGCTTGAAGAATTGTATTTTTATACCATAATAATATCATGTATTGCAATTGTGTCAGTCAAAGCATCAGACTCTGAACCCTTCCTACAAGGATTTGAGTACACTATCAGCTAGTGACATGCACTAGAAAGGATTCATTTAAATGAATATCAGTATAAAACTATTTAATTCACTTAAATCATTGTATGTTATGAAATAATCATATCATAGGCTACAACTCTGTCAGTCAAAGTGTCAGTACATGACCCCTCCTTGTCAGTATTTGACTGTCTGATAAGGCCAGATAAAATCTTATCTACTGATTGCAGAGTACTGATCGTTGATCAAATCTGTCTAGTCATACTGGCCTGCCATTCACTGCAATTCTGTCATAAAAAGTGTCAGCATCTGACCCTTTCTCATCTGTGTTGGATGATGTTTTAAGGCTACAGGCGAACCTGTCTTAACCCTTACCGTTTGGTGGATGGCCCGAGGTATGGGTTATTGGAGGTTCCGGGTTTAGGGAGGTGAACTGAAAAACCACGAAAAAAACCACGAAAAATCACGAAAAATATCTAGGCTTCGTATTCAATGTTAAAGTAGGCCAATACACATAATTTGAGCGATAAGTCTACAGTCTTGGGAAAAAGTCAGTCAAAACACTGCATTTCATGGTCCTGGTCTCGTCAAGGCGGAGTTGCCTGCTGAATGACCCCAAAACTGCTTCCATCTTGCGTGCGATCGGTTCGTTCAAATCATCCACATATCTACCAATGGTTGAGACGGCCTTAAGAATGTCACGTCGGGTTGGGCGAGGCTCGAGAGGGATATCGTTGTCAACATCGTCTCTGCCATTGATCTAGACATTTTCACGTGCATCAATGGCATCCATAACTGCCTGATAGATTTCACGATCTGACGTTTCCATCAAGACCTGTGATTCGCCAGCTGGGTTAAGAAGGGATTCGATGTCCATGCAGTTTGATTCCTGTAGTGCGCCCGTTTGGACCAAATCATCGAGCGCGATCTCGACCTGCCTCTCTGCATGAGCAACAGGATCCATGGAGTCGGAGGAAGGATTGTTGAGGAGAGAAGAGACCGGAATCGAAGGCTGCCAGTGGCGCATCATGTTGAAATGCAATTCGCTAGTTTATCATGGCAATATGGTCCGAGTGCTAAGCTAATTTAGGATCCAAAATCTATGGGTTTTGGCTGACGAAGGGTATGGGTTATGGATTATCAGAGACTTATGGGTTATGGTGTCGAATTTCCCGCCCACCGACTTGGTGGACTAAAAAAGGTATGGGATTTCGGAGTTTATGGGTTATCTAAGGTATGGGTTAAGACAGGTTCGACTGCCTGAATTACCCATCGTGTCCACTCCTTGGATGGCTCAGATTCTCACTACATACGAAATCCAGTCTATTCATTCAAGGGGTACCTTCCAGGGAACGACATAACATAAGTAGTAAAAACTACAATGACAGCAAGCAGTACAGTTCAATCTAATTGGAAGTAATATGAACAATATAATCATGTCGTCACTTTGCATCCAAGTTGTGTGGGCTGCGATTTAACAATTTAGTCATCCTTAAGGCAGGTGGTTGGCGCATGGCTGAAAGCCTGTTAACCTGATCAAGGATGTGGATATTTGAAGACATTGGCTCCTGGGATTCAAGACTGTCAGAGGAAAGTTTGCTTGAGGTTGAGGACTTCATGCGAATCTGCCTTGCTTTTGAGTTGGACTGAAGCAATTCGATCAATAGTCCTCTCAGCTGAAGCCCAAATTCCATGTTCATCTCATGAACAATCCTAGCTGGAACCCACTGCGGCAACGAGCATGGTGAAAATCCACTGTGAGAGCCCTTTACGATGAATTTATCTGGTGACAAAAGCTTCGACAACTTCTCAAGCAGGCAATGGCAAAAAGGGCAGCATGGCTTAGAAACTCCTATGACATGCGAAGCACCCTACATCGTAAAAGATCAAAGGGTGCAGAAGAGTTGAAAACAAACACCACGTACCACTAAGTCCACCCCCGCCTCCTTGAGCATAGCAAGTACATTGTGCGCTGATTCATTAAAAACATGAGATTTATCGCGCGCGCAGCAGATGAGGCAGGAAAGCAGAGCCTCGCAGTGTTCCACCCCAGAGAAACCGTGTTCCCGCATAATTTTTTCCCAATTTGTGATAAAGGTTGCGACGGCATACGAGGGTATGAGCTCATCCGCCATCGCAACAATTATGGAACTACTAGCCGATTGCCTAGCTGCCTTGGCGGCCCCGCTGATGCAACGGGTGCCAAGGTGGGTATGCTTGATGAACTCCTCATTATGTGTATCCGCCGCAAGGTCCTTCAATTCGTGGTTCAGGCTGGCAATGATTTGCACAAACTGGCCCATGTCCAGACTCCCCTTTGTCCTCATCTTGAACTCAAGCAGTTCGTCCCTGGCTTTTATCATGGCCTTCTCTAACAACACTTTCAAACGTCTCCCCTCATCACTTTCCTCCAATCCTGTGGAAAAGACGGCGCCTGAGAGGGACTCGGAGTCCAACATCTGGTCGATTGTATATTGTTTTACCGACAGGTGGGCGTCCTTGGCAAGGTTGGAGATCTCTTCGATGTCTGACTCGGTCTCCAGGATGAAAGCCTGGACGTCAATACCGCCCAAAAGCTCCTTCAAGTCCTTTTTCAGGCTGTCGACGATGCCATCGAACAAGGTCACATCCAGCCCACACTTCTGTAATCTACGTTTGGCATCCTGCAGTAAGGCACCTTTCTCCATCGACTTCTCCAAAAACGTGATGATATTCTCGTTAGAGAGTTCGACAGAGGCTGATGTTCCTGTTCCTGATTTTGGGCTGTCAGGGAAGCACGCTGACCGTAACAAATCTCTCCAACCAAGTAGATGTCTGGTTACAGGCGGAGGAGGGAAAACCCTGATGATTACCCCAGAGTAACCTGTAAAATGTTTGCCAATGACATGACGGTGGAGGATGTCAATGGCATTGAAATGAGCTACCAGGAGCTTCAGCCAATTCATATATGACTCCCACAGTGGGATTTTGATCTCTTGGCCCCCATCGTTTTGACGGCTTTTGACGTAAACGCCTTGCAGGTCTACATCAGGCTCCTCGTCACCACCACCACCACGTCCTACTTTCCCTGGCTTCCGCAACTTCCCCGAGTGCTCGAGAACTTGCAAGTGGGCCTCGAGCGCGCGGCTTTGAACCAGGGCATGGAGCCAACGTCCAAAACAAACGGCAGCATCTAAGGCATGGGTGAAATCCTCCGGGGTTGTTCCTAGCGTGGCTTGTGTCGGGTGTCTATTTTTGTTTGACTTTCTATGGCTTTGTGAAGACCGCCCCGAGTCCGCAGCCTGCTTAACAGCCTCCCGTGTTGCCTGAAGAATATTCAGGGCTTCTGGGAAGTATAAAAGAAGGCGACACAAGAGCTGATGAAATTCGGTGCAGGTTTCTGCGGTGTAAAGCTTGAACGGCCTGCCCAGGCCTACCACTTCTTTTCGTGCGAGCAAGGCAGGTACTGTGCCTGCAAAGTCGGGAAGCCCATTGATGTGGTCTAGTATCTCACATAGATATAGGTCTGATTTAGTATCCTTGTGGGAGTAAACATTGTTGCGGAACTCGAAAGATAGATCGCTACCATCAAAAGACTCCATGAAGGGTGCGGAAAGTGGATCATCGAATTGGCACTCCATTTTCCAAGCACATGCAGCAGTGATATAGTCTTGAAAGACTGCAGGAACTGACATTGGCTCATTAGCTTGTGAGTGCGAGTAATTCAACATCATTGATACAATTGTGACATTGCGGTCAAAGGGCAGGTCATCCCTGAGGAGGGATGAGACAGGTTATAGCTTAAATTTTTTGACCTGGACATACGAATTGAATGTGGCGTAATCGTTGGGTCCCTCAGTCGGAAATGAAGAAGGACCACCTTTAGCAGCAGCCACCAGTGTGGCCGTCGCCTCATCTTGAAGTGGGTTCACATCCCAGCACTCAAGTTTCAGAGAACCGTTCTCCGGGCCATCGTCAAGGCAATGATTCCCTGTAGCCCAGATCTCCCAAGAAGGTTCGGACTTGTTATTAGGTTGAGAAGATTCCTGCCATTGCAGAGCATCATTATCGTTATAAGAGTGAGCATACGCAATGACCTGTAGAGGCTGTCCTTGTGCAGATACCCAGTTAAGCGGCACAACGGCCACGACTTCGTGTTTCCGGACAAGCACAGTAGCAAGCGCAGCAAGTAATCGTACTTCTTGTTGTTCTCGCTGAGATCCCCCTCAGAGGGATGAGTTCTTATTCTGGGTCTGAGTTGGCGATCCAAGCCCTTGTGCTAATAAGATCGAAAGGAGAGATGAGGTTGTTCTGAAGGCACGTATACCTTCCGGGGTGAGTGACTCGGGCTCGTTGTTGGGTTCGGGCTCGTTGGGTTTGGGCGCGTCATCGGTGGGGATGGTCAGGAAAGGTTGTGCTAGTTCAGCCTGGGGTGCTGGTAGATCGTTATCAGAACGGATCGATGACTCTTGCAGATACTAGGGGGAAGTCCTCACTGGGTGATTTCAAGTTTGAAATCATAGACCTCTGAGTCTGCAGGCGGGAAGGGTCCGGCTTGGGGTCGTTGGCGAAGAGTGTGAAAGAGAGTGTAGAGCCCTGGTAGGGAGACTCGGAGGTCTGGTCCGACTTGGGTTCGTTGGCAGAGTGTGTAGAAGACAGCGTAGAGCTCGGGTACTTGAATGAGGCTGAGGCAGACCCCAACTTGGAATCCGATTTGTTGAGAGAGTCATTGCGTAGTTTGTACGATTCCGAGTCCGAATTCATGGAGCTCTGGCCAGTGGAAGAAGAAGATATTGAAGAAGGAGCACCTTTCTTGAAGTTGATGACTCCTTGAAGACCTTTGCGGAGCCTCTTCATCTTGGGCCTTGAATGATGAGTCCAGTACTAAGGAGAGTACGAGGACATCCCAGTCACGGTCATGGTCATGACGACCTGTCGAGTACTCCGCGCCATTGGCACAGAGTCAGCTGACCAGTGAGATAATTATGGTCGTGGTAACTGACCTAGCACTTTCGGAAAACCTTGGCAGTTGCACATCAAAAAATATTTTGTCAACCGGAACCACCTACGTATGACACTGTCGACTTGTAGCTAGGCACTAGTAGTTACCCGAAATTTTATGATACTCTCTGCGCAGTTGGATAATCCAGTTGGCGGAAAATGGAGGTCTTTACTCTCCCCCAGGTGTTCCTAGCAGATCCGCGCGGAATGACACGGAATCCGTGCGGAATCCGTGTGGATCCACGCGGATTCCGAGCAGAGAGTGGAACCCAATTTTACTTGTGTTCTGGCCTCTCCAGTCCACACGGATCCGCACGGATTCCGTGTGGTTTTCACTCGGACACTCGGAGTGCACTCGGACAATTCCGAGTAGAAATTTATTTACACGGACTAGGACTGGTTTTGGTCCGTGCAGGTCCGACTCGGACTGGGAGGACTGGAATTAGTCGATTTAAAAATGTTCGCGCGGAAGAGAATCGAACCGCGAGCCTTGACAAACATATTATAAAGTTACCTAGCACACCAAACTGCTATGCCACAGCATCTTGTTAGTGCGTCAACACTTGTGCTACATATGGTGTTTGCGCCTGTGTATGACAAAGCACCCACGTCATTTGTCAATCACTCACCACTGCCACCATCGACGACGACGGCCCCTCGCTCCCTCGCTCGCTCCCTCTTCTTTCTATACCACCACCACCAACACTTACACCACACCTCCCACGACCCCTTCCAGCCAGTTCCACGACCCTGCCCCCTGCAAACGAGCCGAGTCGACGCCACGCGGGCCCAAACGACGATTGTCGTCGTTTGGGCCCCAAGTAAGTTTTTTTTTCTTTTTTTCTTGTTTATATGAAATTACTCACCAATTTATTATTGTAATTTAGGTCATATTCTAATGGTAACGACGGACGCCAATGCGATACGACGCATGCACACCCAATCCCCTCCTCCCCGTCTAAACGGGATGTGAGGGTGTCGATTAGGTTCAGGAGCACGAAGGGCGGCACCGGGACACCCCAGCAGGGGGATACCCACCAGGTGAGCACATAACGGGCCCCGTACGCGTGCCACGTCACACTGACCCACCCAGCCCTTCAACACAGACGACGACGACGATAACGAGCGCCAGGGCCCCACCACCACCACCAACAACGGCATCGAACGACAAACCACCCGCCCCAGCCCCCATGAGCAACTGCTCGGGGGGTGGATCACGGGTCGATTGATCACGACAACCGAGAAGGATGGGAAACAACTACGACGAGGGGAGAACACGACGCCACGACCACCACCCGTCCCCAGCCCCGCGAGCCTCTGCCTCGTGGGGTGGATACGGGTAGAACGGCCAGAACCGGGGGACCACAGGGGAACAAGGAAAGCCAACGAGGGGGAGGACCAAACGACGAGGGGAACGACGAGGGGGAAGGGGGGGGAGAAACGACGAGACGGCGGGGGAGGGGGAGAAACGACGAGACGGCAGGGGGAAGACGAGGGAGGGGGGATGAAACGACGAGGAGGGAGGGGGAACGAGACCACAACGAGGGGGGGGAGACGAAACGGCGACGACGAGGAGGGGAGGCGAAACGACGAAACGACAACGAAGAGGGGGAACGAGACGACGACGAGGAGGGGGGGAAACAAGACGACGACGAGGAGGAGGAGGAGAGGAGAACGAGACGGCGAGCACCACCCACCTCTAGCCCCACGAGCAACTGCTCGTGGGGT
>QFEU01009371.1:0-20992 GCA_003316345.1 Tricholoma terreum
AAACTGCAGACGGTTCCAACCACCCATCGTTCGGGATAGCGGGTGAGGGCGAGGGAGAGGACACGGCGGTGTTTATTGTCTGTTGTGTTAGACCCCCTATATCCTCAGAACTTGATGTCTTTTTCGCAGGCAAAGAGTCACTCCGACGACGGGTGAGAGCGAGGAAGAGGTCTCTCGTTCTTTGAGCCTTGGATTCTGGGGAGGCTGATTTCGTCCCAGAAAAATTGATCCAACCGTCCTCATCCTCATCCAGCGCAGGGCTCGGACTGCCAACAATATCATTCTTGTGTACCTCGGCCCTAGACGACTGCTCCCGGGGGAATGTGAGGTCGTAAAAGGGCGGACTGGGACTTGAACAGTGACTAGCGCTCCTGCTCTCCAGCCTCGGAGTCTCAGCAATGTCCTGGTTGAACGATCGCAAGCGCTCCACCATAGCACGGGTTTTCGACGCTGGGGCTTTACGGCGTTCCTGAAGGAACGGTGGTAAGAGATCGATCGATGGCCTCTGCGAATGAGCAGGCGATTTCACCTCGCTATAGAAACCTTGTTCATCCTTCTTGATCTTGACGGCTGGGAGTGGGGGGATCTCCAAGGTGGGGAACGTGAAATTGGCGAATGTCGATGGAGGCGAGGGCGATGACGAGGGGGACGGATAGGACGGAAGGGGAGGGAAAGAAATCGGCTCGATCTTCGGCTTGATAAAGGATGGTACAAAGGAAGATGCTGTGGCGTTCAGAGGACGAGCAGGAGATGAACACTCAGAAAAAGCACTGCTGCTGGGTGAATCGCCCTTGATGTGAACGATCGCATCGAAGTTCTTCGCTCTTGGAGTCGAGGGGAATGAGATCGAATCGGTGGAGAGATCCGAGTCGATGCTGGACAGGGTCGATGTGCTTCTATGAAGACTTGAAGATGGACTTGATTCTCCACTTTCATTCCCACTTCCAAAATCCTCATACGACCCGCTCTCCTCCAACCCAAGTCCCCCCAATTTTTCCACCAATGCACCCCATTGCTGCTTACCTCGCAAGAGGTCACCCTCGTCTACTCCGACGGATATGTCGCGTGAACGCTTGTCAAGGTGCAAGTCCGGAAAGGCAGAATGATGAAACCCGACATTGACTTCGTATATGCGTACCGCCTCTATTGCACCGAGCACGCCACAAAGGTCAGGATTCAACGTGACATCAGGGTGCGTATCCAGCTGATCCCCGCTAGAACTTGAAGAAGCGTCGGACGGTGTCAATCGTAAGAATAAAGAGCCATTATACTGCCGATGTTTTGCAGAGCGAGGCTTTGGAATCGTAGAGTATGACCATGATACCGACCCAAAAGGGATGCGCCACTTGTTTGCCCCACGAGTGACGATCTGCCGCCCATCGTCCTCTTTCACAACTTCAAGCCTGCCGGATTGCGGGCCCATAGTGAGGTGACGAAGCGGGAACCTCACTGTGTCTGAACTGATCCGGAGCAAAAGGAGGCGAGTCAGAGTCTCAGGTCGCAACTAATGATGGAGCAAAACAAAAGGCATGCAAACCCGCTATGCCCACCTAGCGGTTCTCTGGATGAATTGTGATGATGAAGAGACCGCGGGCAGCGCAGACTGGGGATCTGAAGATGAAGGGAAACTGACAGGGGACGATTATCAGAGTCAGGATATCAAAAGCATGGTTTCAAGTGAACAAATACACGTTTCTAGTCACGCCAGCAGTGCCACCCGTCTTTTTTTCTTTATATTGATTTGGACTAGAACGGCAGCACAATCCTATGTCGACTCATTCTATAATGTAGTACAGAACCTCATATAACAACCAGCTAAAACCAAAGACCACAGACGACTCTGCGAAGATGGCGGAGGTATTGACATCCCAATGTGCGCTCTAAGTACGCTTTGCCGTTATATTTCCTGCATTCCTCCGATAATCTTGCCGCAAACAGCGGGACCCAACAAATCCCATCGTGGTATCGGTGGCCGAGGAGGTAATCGTGCGTAGCCACGTAGCGGTCCCTCCTTTGGTTTGGGTCTTGTGATGGCGATGGGTGCGGAGGGAAGTGGTGCGGCCGGCTCGCGGGCCGCTGGTGGACTCCCCATTCGTGACTTTCTGATGTCGCGGCTCTTTTCTATGACCCTCAGTTTAGTGGCATGGCGAGGTCGTGGAGCAAGGGCGTTCATAGGGGGGCAATACCCTGCGGTCGCTTTCACCAATCCAGGAGGTAGTCTATTTTCTACCAGCTTCTCAAAATCGTCTGTGTAGTAAGTAGTCACAGCCTTGGTCGGTGAAGCGGGTAGAATATTTTGAATGACAGTTGGGCGACGGCGCTGCGTTCGATAAAGTCAGTGTCATATTACAGATAGAACAACGTAATCATGGACAAACCTCAGCAAGACGAGCAGGTTGCACCTCCGATAAGGGGTTGCGTTTACGTGACTCGGACTCTGACTCGGCAGAATCCATGTTCCTCAGAGAGATATCCGAAGGTAGGCCGGGGACGAAGTACACGTTGGTAAGGGATATATCTCCGTATGCAGACAACGTGTATTCATCGAAGGTCGATTCATCACCAAGCAAGCCGGGTACTGGTGTCGCTTTTCGAGTGGTTGGATCGAAGATGGTCGTGGGCTGCAATGAGCCCGAGGGAAGCTTGATGTTCAACGCGGTCTACGGATTGCTCTACCGTCAGCGAAATATACATGCGACGTGTTGCAAATTTACCTGAGATGATCGACCCATTAGATATTGGACTATGCAAATGGGACTGCTGGGCTTGGAGGATTGGCATGTTGACTTTTGTAGAATTGCTTTTATGTAGCCAGGCATCAGTGGCACTCATCTCTTGCTTGAATATGGCAACCATTGTCTACAACGATGTCCACCCTCAGGTAAGTGGCCCCAATGTGAACAAAGGGCCATCGATCATCGATTGAAATGGCACTGCCACAATCCTCCATTAAGGGCGCTCCGAGTCAATTATAACGAGAGACGCATCAGCCCAGGTGCAACACAACCGTTTTTCGCTGTCATTAAGCTGGTTCTGAACGATGACTCGGATAACGTAAAAGTGGTGGGCGTGGTGGGGGAACTCCAAGAAGGGGAATGTCTGGACATTGACATCGCCGCCGATTTCCCGCCCTTGCTGATCTTCCTCCTCTTCCCTGTCCTCTTCTTGCTCCTCACTGGCGTCTACTTCATGCTCTCTCTCCATCTCCATCTCCGTGTTCCTGTTTCTCGCCATCATCGTCATCCCCGTCCTCGCCCTCACCAAACTCCTTAGCCTGTCGGAAGATGTACGTAGCCCGAGCACGGAAATGGCATGCTATCCGTGGTAAGGCTAGAAGTTCAGGTAATTATAAGGTGTAAGCTGCTAGGTTAGAATGAGAGCATACCGTGAGGTCCTGTAATGCCAAATTTCCTGGAGAACATCCTCGGCGGGAACGAATGCCCAGTTGCCGTGGTCGTATGGTGGTTGCCAGTCAGATCGTACCGCGCGATGATAAGTCTGAGCAAGCGCACATGTAACAAAATCCTTGGTTGTATTCAAGTTCGACGAAGTCGTCTGCCACATCGTCTCAACCCCCGAACGCTGAGGGTGTTGACTCAATTACCATATATATGAAATACATGAAGCGAGAAGTACAAACACTGGGTGCAGTGGTCTTGCGAGGAAGTATACGTGCTACCGGTTGCGGTGCTGTTGGCTGCTTCTCAACGATTCCAAAATCAAAATCACGAAGCCTGTGTCTCGCCCTTGGCGGGATGACGGGCTGTCGACATTGGGTCCCTAACCGTAGAGCAGATGACTCTCCTCAGTCTCATGCTATCGATTCAAGCTGCATGGTTGTTACAACTGTCTTCAGTGCCCTCATCATCAAGGTTTGGCAAGCGAAGCAAGCCCGACAACGGATCTCCTGATGACAGTGACGAACCCGATGAGGGCGGACGCAGACGGGCGGTGAAACAAGATAACCCCAAATTCAATGGCCCTGGGCAAACGAAGACCTGCAGAGGCTATGGTAATGTCGACAGCGGAAAAGGAAAGAGCCAATTCAGTAGTTCCCATATCCGGCACGTTCTCTCAGTTCAAGATCCCGTGTGGACGCCTCAGAGACCATCCGCTTCGACGGTAAGTCAGAGGTCTCCACGTGGGCCGATGCAGTTGCTGTTGCTGGGCCGTCTGAGATAGTCGATGGGATATCTAGTTAGCTGGTCCGGAGATGAGCACGTCCGTCCACCCATTCAAAACTGGGACTGCTGGCATGTCCCATACAAGCAGCCTAAGCACCACGCAAGGTTTTGCAGTTCCAACTAGCGTGTGTCCCATAACGTAGTGGATGCCTCCCTGTATGGGATGTTACTGCTGCACCCGCCGCATTTCTGCTTCGCAATTTCTCTCTGGAACATGTGGGCGTGATATCCGTGCTAGCCTAGCACAAAACATAACTAGGTCCTGCAGGAGTTGACTCGGAAAATCTTTGCATATGAGTTCAGGCTATGACAGCGGGAGCGAGGGTTGATCGGTACACTCCAATTGCGCCAGTGTACTCTGAGTGTACTAGCCATGTCGAGTGCTAAAAGGTGACGTGAGCACGTAGTACTAGAACGGACAGGGACGTTGGACACGGATACTCTTTCTGCAATACAGAACATCTGCGAGCAAGGTTACGGTGCTACATCCTTGTCACTACAGCCGTGACCGGTTCCGGAACTAGGTAAATGCCTTGAAACCTACTCTTTCCTCCGCACGATGTCTATCTCCCATGGGATCCGCACTCTTGGAGTTCTTGGTGCTGGACAAATGGGTACTGGAATCGCACTGGTTGCTGCTCTTCGTGCAAAAGTACCTGTGCTCATCCACGACCGCTCTTTGGAGCAAGTAACAAAAGGTCTTGCATTAATGGACAAACTTCTGGCTAAGGACGTGGCAAAGGGGCGCATCACTAGCGAGGAATCCAAAGAAGCCAGGGACCGTGTCAGCGTTGTGAGTAGTGAAGTCGGAATAAAAGGACTCAGGGACGTGGACATGGTTGTAGAGGTGTGTGTTGTCAGTGCGTCTTTGGGTTAAATCTTACGCACTTGAATGGCCAGGCAGCATCAGAGTCTCTGCCACTCAAGCAATCTATATTCTCGTCGTTCGCAGCCGAGCTTAGGCCGGACGCAATTCTGGCTACAAATACGAGCTCGATCAGTATCACGAAAATTGCCGCGTCTGCTATTCCAAACAATGCCAGTGCAGCTAGCGAGGAAGGGAAGAAGAGTGCAGGACGTGTCGTTGGTATGCAACATCTATTTTCTTCACTGTACCGAGATTAATCGTCGTCGTGGATCGCGAATGCCAGGCCTCCACTTTTTCAATCCCGTCCCGGTCATGGTACATACTGATGCAATGTACTACCCACTATTGAAAGTCTGACAACGTGACAGAAACTAGTCGAGCTGATCTCCGCGCTTCAGACGACTCCAGAAACGCTCGACCGTGCACGTACATTTGCTGTGGCCTGTGGAAAGGGTACGACTCTTTCTCACTTACCGCGAACGTAGAGTTTTGCTGATTAGCCTCACGTGTATCGTAGAAGTCACGACGTCGAAGGATGTGCCCGGTTTCGTCTCAAACGCGCTTCTGATGCCCTTCATCAACGAGGTACATTCCACAAGGCACCTCGACAGATTCTGTCTTCCTTGCCCATAATCTCTGCGCAACCCGTTATAATTTTACTTGATCGTGTCACTAACCTCCGTCACTCCATAGGCTATTATGTGTCTAGAAAAGGTGTGGACCCCTGTTTCAATTCGACTGAGGGCTCACACGAAATCATTCAGGGTACGGCAACCCGGGAAGATATCGACACCACGCTCAGGCTGGGAATGAACCACCCCATGGGTCCGTTACAGTTAGGTGCGTATAAGCTTCTTTCGCACTCCACATATCTGATCCTGCCTCCCCAGCTGACTTGTGCGTCATCTCATGACGGCTCATCAATCTTCTTTTCTCTTGATTTGTTTGCATATCTAGTATCGGCCTTGACACATGCCTCGCAGTCCAACAAACGCTCTATGAGGGCACTCGCGATTCGAAATATCGGCCAAGCGTACTGCTGGAACGCATGGTGGATGCACAGTGGTATGGGAGAAAGAATGGGAAAGGATTCTATGAGTATAACGACTAGAGTAAGGACCCTGCATGATCGGCGAAGAACCGAGAGGGCGTCTCTTCAGACTCTTCCAGTCAAGCTTCAATGTCACGATGTCCTACTTTGGGCGTCTTTCAGTGCTGGTGTTCAATTCCGCTTGAATTCCGCAGTTCTCGAGTCCCGTTGAGTCCGTGGGAGACCAAAAAATTATACTTGTGGTTCCGTACCGTATACATATTACAATGACGGAACTTCTTTCATCCTGTCATGACCTCAAGCACTCGCCAATATGGCATTACTAGGAAGTTCTCAGCTCCTGCTTCGTCTGCTAGTTCCTTCTCGGATATCGATACCACTCGACATCGGCAGCATGAGGAACGGACTGCCCTCCTGGACAGAGGGGAGCCCGAGGCAATGAGTTATTCCGCAGCAGCTAATAGTGATGTTGGTGAGTTGCTTCTGAGTCTTTAGCCATTGTCCCGCTGGCAGTGGCAGCGTGTCTTGTCGATAGAGAAGCTCATCTAATAGGTGCTCGGACCCGAGGCCTTATTGCTGAATACCTTTTTCGCAGAAAACAAACTGCAGAAGGATTCCTCGGCGTTTGAGAAGAAGCTAAAATACTATATACCTTCCATTGCATGGATACCGCAATACGACTTATCTTTGTGAGTATAGTATCGCGCTCCAAATTTTCGTATCGTTCATTCTTTAATCTAGGCTAGGAGGGGATGTCCTCGCAGGATTCACTGTAGCCAGCATGCTCATACCGCAATCGGTCAGTTACGCCACGTCCCTGGCGAAGCTGAATCCTATCACCGGATTGGTGCGTTTCCCAATACAACTACCCTATAATGTCTGATGTAGCTCAAACGTTCTAGTTCTCCGCGTCGATACCCGGGATCGTCTATACCTTTCTTGGGACCAGCCGCCAACTGAATGTCGCCCCAGAGGCGGCATTAAGTTTGTTGCTCGGCCAAGCTATCACAGAGATCCGTCATGACTACCCGAATGAAGATGGGAAAGCGGGGGATCCTCTAGGGATCGGTGTGGCGACTATAATTACACTTCAGGTATATATGCTTTACAATATACTCGTTGATTTTCCTGATCATTTGCCTTCAAGGCTGGATTAATATCATTCTTACTTGGGTTCTTAAGACTCGGCTTCATCGATGTTGTGCTCAGTCGAGCACTTCTAAGAGGATTCATCACTGCCGTCGCTATCGTCATCATGGTGTCAGTGTTCCCCGCTGTTCTCATTCGTCTTCACAAATTAACGCGACTTCGGACAGTGAACAGCTAACACCCATGCTTGGTCTAACTGATCTTCAGCATGCAGTTCATCCAGAAACGACCCTCGACAAGATACACTTTCTATGGGACAACACAGTAACTCACTTCCACCCACACACAACCGTGATCAGCTTCACCGCCCTATTTGTTTTGGTGTGTTGCAGAAACTTCAAGAATATGTTCAAGAAGTATTGGTTCATCTACCGCATGCCGGAAGTGTTGCTAGTCGTTGCCGCCTCAACTGGTGCTTCCGATCTTAACTTTCATTACGATAAACAACTTATCGCTAATACTAACAGTGATGTCGGCCGAGTTTCGCTGGGACGAAGAAGGTGTCGACATCTTGGGATCCGTGCCTATCAACACCGGAAGATCTTTCTTTCAGTTCCCAGTTTCCTCAACCAATATGAAGCATATTCGGCGAACAACCTCTACTGCTGTGTACGTTGTTACAAAATCTCCCCCACCCTTCCACTAACTCCCTAATGTCCACATGAACAGTTTGATATCGGTACTCGGCTTCCTTGACAGCATTGTAGCTGCGAAGCAAAACAGCGCGCGGTTCGGGTACTCCATCAGCCCGAATCGAGAACTAGTTGCGTTGGGCGCTTCTAATATATTATCATCCTTCGTTCCAGGAACTATTCCCGCCTATGGTTCTATCACTAGGTACTTTTTCATGCTATTATGCAACAAGAATTCCTGGGGAAGCTGATGCACTGAACACAAGGTCTCGTATAAATGGTGATGTCGGTGGCCGTACCCAAATGGCTTCCCTAGTATGCTCCACAATCATACTACTCGCCATATTTTTCCTGCTGCCTTGGCTTTACTTCCTCCCGAAGTGTGTTCTGGCTTCCATGTGCGTTCGTCGTTTTTGTCACATGATTCTAACTCATTGCTCCGCTGCAGCATTTGCCTAGTGGTGTTTACCCTTCTAGTCGAAGTGCCTCCCGATGTCGCATACTACTGGAAGTAAGGTCAACTCTTTCTGTTATGTGAAACGTGCCCTAAATGTATGCTCTTCTTGGATTAGGATGGGCGCATGGGTCGATCTTAGTCTAATGACTCTTACATTCGTCTTCTCAATCGTCTGGGACATAGAAGTCGGTGTAGTAGTCAGTTTGATCATCTCGCTTCTATTGGTCGTCCACCGGTCGTCGAAGGCTCGTATGGCCATTTTGGTGAGCCGTTGTTCCATCTGCGTAGGTCAAGTGCTCATTCTTCCGTGTTGTAGGGACGTATACCGGGAACGGATAGATGGAAACCGATCAATGAGAATCCGGAGGCAGAGGAAAATGTCCCTGGGGCATTGATTGTCCGGATTCGAGAAAATCTCGATTTTGGTACGTGACATAATGATCGAAAATATTGGTGAACTAAACATTTTCGTTACCGTGGATAGCTAACACAGCGCAGTTGAAAGGTATAGTGATATTACTGCCTGATAGTGGATTCGTGTTGATCTTGTTGAATCATGATAGAGAGGCTGCGTAGATTGGAGTTGTATGGGGTGCAGAAGAGTCATCCGTCTGAGAATCCGCGAAGGAAGGAGGCCTCGGTGTTAGTGTTCCATATGGCCGATGTGGAGACGTGTGATGCGTCGTGAGTCACTTTTTGTAAAGACCTGACATCATACTGACATGGTTATGAAGTGCTGCACAAATATTCTACGAGTTGCTGGACGAGTACAAGGTACATGTTACATCATTCCATTCTAGTATCGTGTGTTGATGTGGTTTGGTTCTGCAGCGCCGCCAGGTTGGCTTGTTTATCACTCATCTCTCCCCTGGCCCTCGAGAGACGTTTTCAAAGGCGGGAATTGTAGACCTGTTGGGCGCGGAGGCGTTCCGCCAAACAGTGGCGGAAGCTATGACTGTCGTTGAAGCATCCATGGGATGAGTTGATCAATACTTACATGCATATTGGAAGAATCACTTAGCTGGCTTACTCTGATAGATGGGATCGTAATCGTTACATGTGTATATTCTTTCATGCAAATCACTGTACATTATATCCAAAGTTAATATCCTGGAATCCTGAGAGATCCTAAGCCTTCCAAGCGAGTGCCCTAATTGGCGACCCATCGCTCCCAACCAGATTTAATGGAATAAGAGCAATCATGTATTGCCCATCGCAAATGGCCTGAAGGTTTGTCAGGTTCTCAGCAATAACACCCCCAGCACCAAGAATTTCCTGATGCACGCCGAATCCATGACTGCTCTCAATTCCATTGTAAGGCGTCTCGTCAGGATTCAACATATCCACGCCAAGCACCCTCACACCCGACTCCAAAACGCGCTTAGCAGCATCACGGGAGAGATACGGGTGTTCGTAATACTTCTGCGTGCCCCAATACCGCGACCATCCTGTATACAGCAGAAGAATAACACCCTCCTGCATCTGAGGCTCGTATTCCTGTAGATCATCCCACTCGATCATCTGACGATCCCTCATCTGTTTCCTAGTAAGATCGACGACGACCGCGGTACCAGTGAGAGTAGAAAGCGGGATTTGATCAATGGTTTTTCCATCTGCGACAAAATGCGATGGAGCGTCGATGTGGGTTCCTGTGTGGGAGCAAAGGGAGAGGTGGTGCACGCTGTACCCGTCTTTAGGGACGGTGGCGTGTTGGCGGCAAATATAAGGAGGGTCGCCTGGGTATAGCTGGACGGAGGATTCAGCGAGCGGGTGGGTGAGGTCGATGAAGGCACCTGCTGCATCCATACTCGAGCCGATGAGAACGAGTCACATAACCTCTTACATAATGTTCATGGTCCGTGCGCATCACCAAAAATGTATATAAGCCCCCACACGACATTCTAATTCCTTACCACTCTGGCCTTTTGGCTTAGATCAAGTGTAGTATCTGTTCTTAATAGTTTAACCACTATTATGGAGGCATTGCCTCCATTTCTGGTTATCTAATTTTTGCCGCCCCAGTTCTCTGTGCTCTGCTTGCAACATGGGGACGTGATGACCTTGCTGCTGCACTATTGGCTTGTGTTGTCGGGGGATCTCTTCATTTCTTTTGCTGGCAATTGATGTGAATGTCATTTGATATTTCACAGATTGCAGCAAATGGATTGATGTGGATATTTTGGAGTACTAATTTTAGGATAATATGTAGTACAGTTGGAACCTCTTGTAGCCTGTATCCCCTAGTGAAAATTGGATATAGTTAAATTGAATTGATTCAAAGTAGTTTGAATCAAATCAAAGAAAGTGTGTCAAAAGTAGAATAAAATAGTTGTTCATTCAAACTCTTGCTTACAAAGCTTGTGAATGTGCTGGCACACATGATGCACACATGTCAATGCAGATGTCAATGATGTCTATGCCATGTGCATGCATGTTTGCCTTGTTGCCTGACTTAGAACTTTTCCTTCTAAGTTCTTTTCTTTTCACCATGTTCCCTCACTGACATATGTCCCTCCCCTGCTTTTTTCATATCAGTCTTTCCTTGCCCACACCTCCCTTGAGACTCAAGAGACTATCCATAAGGCCTAAGGCCCTGGCTGTTGTAGGACAGATTGACAGGAACAAGGTGAATGGGCAACAGTGGTGAACAATGGGGTAAACCACCCATAGGGGAGCACCATTGACAACCAGGTATGCACAGCCCACCTTTTCTCTACATCCGTCACTAACCACCATCTCAAAAAGCACTCTAGCACACCCCAGCACTCACCAGCACTCACCAGCACTGCTATGAGCATGATGGAAAAACTTGACAACAACAGCGAAAACTGTGCCACCTTCTCTCAAATCAAAATGTTGACTGAAGGGTTTTAAATCAGACAAAGGGCACTACCAGCCATGGTCACTATGAGCAACTGCTTGTAGGGTAGAAGGCTGGTGTGCACTGGCCAATGAAGAAAGCAACAACAAGCAGTGACAAAAGGAATGAGATGAGCAGCAACAGGCAATGGCAGTGGCAACAGCACCTGCCCCTCCCCCCATCTGCATGGATATTGATGTGTTAATGCCCAGTAACAACGATGACAACTGCAGCAGTCCTACTCAGATCGTGCTACCTGCACTCTTCTCTATTGTAGTACATCTCTAATTGTACAATAACCTCATGTATTTGAATACTACTGTAGAATGTAATTTCATTGAATTGGATTTCCTGAAACCTGCCCATTGGGAGTATATTCTAAATATAGATTTCTTGTAAGAATATAAGATGTGACTTGATGTTATTCAATTTGATTTGATGGCATGGGAATTGTCATCAAATTAAATATTTACAAGTGTGTCATTTTGTGAATACCACCGAATTAGATTGAAGAAAATCGAAAGGTACTATTTGATTTGATTTGATTTGATCTACTTATATCTGATTTTCACTGGGTGTACTCACTTGTGAATGGGCAATAGCATGGATTTGGTAATCTGTAGTGGCTAAAGGTATGGGTGTGGGTATGGGTCACCATCTAGGGATCTGTGATCTATATGAACATGTGTCCAAGACTCAGAAGGTCAAAGTTAAGGTATCTATCACTATATTGCCCAACTCTGCAACTGTGGTGAGTCTAAGAGCCTAGAGGGATCACACTGTGCAATGAGTATGAATAATGTATAATTGCTATAGTGTGTGTGTCTAGACTAAGGTTTGGCTCCTGTACTAATTAGAAAGAGAATGGAACCTTTTCAAAACCAGAAAAAACATGTCCCCTTTTGCTGCTTCAGTTATTCATTTGAATTTGTAGCTATTCACAGAGACAAACAGATGACTTTAGTTGTTCAGACTTCCTGCATGAACTTGAATAGCTAAATAAAAAAATTACCAAGGTAGGGCTCAAGCACGATGTGCCAATATCACATGATAAAGTGTGACAATTTTACTACTTTCTACCAAAAGATTAATGGTGG
Organism: Tricholoma terreum; assembly: GCA_003316345.1. NCBI lineage: Eukaryota > Fungi > Basidiomycota > Agaricomycetes > Agaricales > Tricholomataceae > Tricholoma > Tricholoma terreum. Next base: position 12,299 of record QFEU01009371.1, read on the forward strand.
TCATAACATTGTGAAAATGAAAATTTGAGCCACACTGGAGTAGGGTGTGTGGTCATCTACTCCAGGTAATCACATGACTAGGTAGTCAGTAGCAGAGTCACATCTACATAGTCATGAGGACTAGCTTGCCTGCTACCACAGTGTCACTCGAGTGAGGACCACCTCTGGCATGTCCATCTTGGTGATGAGAGTGTGATTTGAGACTCACCTCTGCTTTGTTATCCTCTTGTGGCTTGAGTCTTTGTTTTGAGCTTGAGTCTTAGTTCTGTGTCTTGAGCCTGTGTTTTGTGTTCTTGCATGCCACATCAGACTACTACAGACACAGCAGCCACAGCTGCAATCAATGCAAATGACGGCAATGACATAACACATGTCAACACAGCCACTGTCACGTCATCAGCAACAGACAATAAAACCTTGCACTTTACCTACATACATGAAGAAGTACAAGTCCTACTTGATAATGCAAGTCTTTGAGGATGGGAAGAAGGTGTAGAAGAAGGATTTAAGATGGAGAAGAAGAAGATGTTTGAGAATGGATGAACAATGCACAAAAAAGGGAGAAGAATTGGGTATAGAATAGGAAGAAAGAAAGGTCTTGAAGAAGAGGAGAGGTTAGCAGGACATGGGGAGGGACTATGCATCTCGAAGGAGGCACACATCCACAAGCTATAGCAAGGCGCCGTCCTTCTTGACAATGCTGAAATACAAACTGACCCCAAAATGACCACTTGGAGTGATGCGAGCACCCAGGCAGCATCCAGGACCAATGAAATAGCCTTACAGACAAATAATGCCCCCAAATGTTGATGTGCCGCCCAGAAAACAAAGCCACCCAAACATCTTGATTCAATGAAAACCATGAAGATGACACCACACATTGACTCCAGCACCCAAAACACCTCCACCTCTGAGGACACCATTACCCAAACAGAACCCTGTGATGAGCCACCGCATCCACTGAGAGATGCAGGGATGTCCACAGAAATTGTTCCCCAGCCTTCCACCACCTACATCAATACTGACACCCAAACCATCACCCTCACTGCCAACGCCATTATACAAATGGCACCCATCGACAAACTCACCACCAGCCTTTCATCACCATCAGCACCTGCCACATCACCACTGTCAATAGCCACACAGCCCCCATCAACACCATCAATGACACCAATGCCATTGTCAACTACCATCACCACCTTATCCTCAGCTTCAAAACAGCCCCCAGCTACTCGCAAATGACAGCACACACTGCCAAATCAACCCACAGCACCCCAGCCTAGTCCCAGCCCCCCTGTTCATACTCTGAGCCGTTCCCTGCTATTGCCATGTCATGGCCACCTATGCCAATGCCACTCCCTGCAACAGTCCTGGAAACAGCATCTAGAGCCATGGTGAGTACTCAGATGGATACCACCACCTTGGATAAAGCTACCCAGGCCTGCAGCAGCCTACCACAATGGTCTACAGCCCTGCAAACAGAACCACATGATTATGTGTGGACGTGTTTGTCAGAATGCATTGTGCACTTGATGGAACGAACCTGCTCCCCCCAGAACCCCAAACAACAGTCCAGGAGCCCTCCAACACCACCCAGCTCACCCCAGCTTGCCCCTGCTACCCCTGTTTCACACTACTGGCCCACCACAACGCCTCACGCATCCATGCAACCTGCCATGTTATTGTCGACAATGGCCACATCCCCTGCTCTGCCCCATCCAGAACCACCTTCCACAGCTCTGAAATGATGGCACACCCTTCCTGAACCCTCAGAACACCCTCAGGTTCTGTCACATCTGCCATGCTCACTCCAGAACACCCAGAAATGAACTGTTTTACCACCACCTGTGTTCTACCAACCTGCCACATCACCAATGACACTGTCAAGGCCTGTTGATGCCCCCCGTCCACTGTCTACACCCCCATCCCCACTCATACACCCCAGCTTGACCCAGCTCAACTGTAAATAAGCCATTTTGCCACCTTCCACATGTTTTGATTGGGCTGATGATGCTGCGTCATTACCCACTGCCCCCAGCACCCTACCACGAGACATCTCATGTCTGAAGACAGGCTGCTCACAGCCATTTGTGACCCTACGATGACGAACAAGACAACAATGAGCCCCCCCACAAATTTTTTCATCTTGAAAAATCTTTCACTCAGCTATGCCCTCTCTTATTTCATCTCAGCCTTTTATCACTCAATGTCATCCATCAGGTATAGGACCAGGCAAACCCATTGTCATTGTTTCCTTCAGAAGAACACCTGCATCTGCACCACCAGCTCCTGTTCTGAATCTTGACTGGGGTAGTGACCCTCATCTTGTTGATTTGAGTTGAGCCCTTCAGGCACTGGAATGGACACCTCCTTGTTGAGTCTTATTTGGCTTATTTTTCTTATTTTTTTATCAATCATAGAGTTCTTCTGGACACATTGTTCATATTAATTTCAGACTTATTACTTTTGCTTTTCTTTTCTTTCTGAGGCATCAGGAATATTGCCATCTTGGAGAGGGGCGTATGGAGTAGGGTGTGTGGTCACCTACTCCAGGTAGTCATGTGACTAGGTAGTCAGTAGCAAAGTCACATGTACATAGTCATAAGGACTAGCTTGCCTGCTACCACAGCATCGCCTGAGCAAGGACCACTTCTGGTGTGTCCAGCACCAAGTTCCTGATATAGTTAATATCTACAGATCAGTGCAGCTGAATTTTTAATTTATGTCCATATTAAGGGGCCATTAACAAAATACACATGATATATGATTAATTGATGTGATCAACATATCACAACACACTACAGATACCTCATTTCTGATGCCGAGATGGGCTCTTGGTGCTCTAAAAAGCTTGAGAAATTGGGCTAAGGCTAATACAAAGAAGACAATCCTTGCAAAATTCAAGAAGGGAGGAAAACAAGATAAAGAGAATGTGAGTATTGTTTCTATTTTCTTATCACAAATTCAAATGATATCACATCTTGAAGAATGACCCAAATGGGACAATAATCACAAATGAGAATAGCGAATCAGATGAGCTGTTTTTCAATGTGTCAAATATGTGTTCACATGCATCTCAAGATGTGACATGTGCAATCACACACCTGTCAGAAGCTGCATCAGAAGGCACTTCCTCACATGATGGAATGTCAATGGGCAGTTTTCTAAATGAGGTCAATGAATTGTCATGCCATCAGGATGTTAAGATTATGAGAAATGAACAGGAGGCTGATTCAAGGATGTTTGATGGAACTGCTGGTGTCATTTTCATGGATGCATTGGGAATTGATGATAAAATAGAGCCTCAAACTGATTTGCATGCAGGGGGAAATGATGAAGATAAAGAGACAGACTCAGACTCAGATGACACAAGTAATGGGGATAGCGAGAATCAACAGCTGAGACTGCAGGCAGGGTTAAGTTGGGATAAAAGAAAACCACCCACTGAAACTGTGGCTCTGGAGGCACTTACAGTCATTCAAGGCTTGCTTCATCCCCCCCAGGGGGGAAAGAGGAAAGGCTATAAAGAACTAAAGATGGATGGGTGGTTGAGAAGACAGCTGGAGGAAATTCAAACAATGTTGCACTTGTACACAGGAGAATAGTCCACAGCAAAGGGATTATGAATAGTGGCATCAGCACAGGCAGTCCAAGCATATAGGCAAACACCAGGACATGCAAGAAGACTTCAGGACCATGCAAAGAAATTTATAGAGTTACACAAAGTACCTGTAAACTCATTTGGTGCTTGGTCAAAATCCAGGGTTGAGATGGACAAGGAATTTGCACAGAACATCAATCTCCATCTGCAGAGCCTCAGAAAATATGTCAAAGCACATGACATAGTAACCTACCTTAATTGACCTAATGTTAAAGCAAGATGGGGCCTGAAAACCATGATCTCAGATGCAACAGCAAAGTGGTAGATGCATAAACTTGGATATTGATGAGTAAAGAAACACCATGGGTTATATGTTGATGGGCATGAGCATGAAGATGTTGTCCACTACCGGCAATCTGTCTTCTTACCTACATGATACAAAGTTGAGACACACATGCAGTTGTGGACAGCAACAAATGTGGAGAAGCCTTCCCAGTGTCCACCAGATAGTCAGCATGTTGTTGCTTGGTTCCATGATGAGTCCATATTCTACGCACATGACTGCCTAGAATTACACTGGGTCAAAAAAGGGTCATCTCCACAGCCATATGCAAAAGAAGAAGGGCCATCTTTGATGGTTGCAGACTTTGTCTCTGCTGACTATGGATTTCTTCCTTCCCATGATGGAAAGGAGAGTGCACAAGTGATCTTCAAACCTAGAAAAAATTGTGATGGTTATTTCACCAATAAAGAAATCATGGCTCAAGCAGAGAAGGCAATGGAGATACTGGCTAGAGATTATCCCAACAAAGATCACATTCTTATCTATGACAATGCAACAACCCACTTATAGTGTGCTAATGATGCCATATCTGCTTGCAAAATGCCAAAAAATATACCAAAAGAAAGGACTAACTGGGGAATTGAGGTCAATGCAAAAGGGCCAAATGGAAAAAATATTTATGGGCCAGATGGGAAACTACTGAAAGTAAAAATTAGAATGGGTCAAGGAAATCTCAAAGATGGCTCACCACAGGACTTCTATTTCCTAGACAATCATCCACAAGCAGAAATATTTAAAGGCATGGCAAAAATTCTTGAAGAGTGTGGCTATGGTGACATGTCAAAATTCATGCAAAATGTCTGGACTTCAAGTGCAATCTGGATGCATCTCGCTGTTGTTGTCAATGAATCTTGTACAATGAGCCGGACTTCATGAATGCAAAATCTCTACTTCAGGGCCTTTGCAAAGCACAGAGATTCAAGGTTCTATTTTTACCAAAGTTCTATTGTGAGCTTAACTTTATTGAAATGTGCTGGGGTCATGCAAACCAGACTTACCGTCTTTACCCACCATCATCAAAAGAAGAAGATCTCGAAAGGAGCATGTTGGCAGCATTGGAGACAATATCAATAGAGCAAATGCGGAAGTGCATGCTTCTCCCCACTAAATATAAAATTCTGAACCAAAATAGATATGCCCATCGAGCTCGAAGGTTCATGAATGCATACTACCAAGGACTGACTGGAAAGCAAGCTGCATGGGCAGAGAAAAAGTACCATGGCCACAGAGTTCTCCCTGAATCTCTAATGGATGATATGGAGGCTGATGATATGTTTTAATTGTAGTATTGATCTTTCTAAATACAAATATTGTAGAATCTGTAAGTATAATCTGTTGTAATCAATGTAATCTAATCACTCTGATCTTGGTGAAGTCACACATCATTTGACCAAAGTCATGCCATGTGATGTTGGCACATCATGCTTGAGCCCTACCTTAAAGGTAATAGTACTTGAAAGGCATGGGAGAAGATTATTTTTGTATCATTGACTGGCCAGGCTCACTGGTTGTACACTGTACTAGTAAATGAACTGAAGAAACTAAATAAAGCATGTCATGAACAATAAGAATTACCATAATGGGCATTCCTGCTACTTTAGTAGTGGGTTTTGTTCCACTGAAAACTGAACGACATTCTGCAGTGTTTTATATACATGTGATTGACATGTGAAATGTGGAACAATGATTGGCTGATAAATTAGAAAAGGTGATCAGCTGTTACTTTTGAATTGCTGACCTTTTTGGCCCGAGGGTCATCAGGTTCCAATCTTTTCTATTGCGGGTCAGCTGTTTGTTGCGTTTTATATACGCACAGCATCTTGCTTTGCTCCTCCATTTTCCTGCTCACTATCATTCACGATGAGCACCAGTATTTTCAGTCAAAAAATCCTTGTGTCTTTCAATGAGTTTTCTGCTGCCTCTTGGATTTCTCGCACCTTGGCGATCTCCTTCAATTGTTGTAATGAACACATTCGCCTTTCTGTGAATGCTGACATTGACCAGGGCTCGTTTACTTGCGCAATGGATCTCATGGTTACTGATGGATTGTCAGATGGTGTTGTTCTTGGAAAGGATTGGTTTGCATATCATTGGGAATGTTTTGAGGGGCAATTGTCTGAAAATTGTGGTGATCATAGTCAATCTCAATCCAACACCATCATATCTTTGTTGTCGATGATTTCCCTATTTTCATTATAGATATTGAATCTTCACTTTGTGAAACCATTTACTGCTAAATGTAGCGGGCTCTGCCGCCGGCTCCCCGGCGCGCTACCCGGTTATTGTGTAGGCTCGGCTATTCCAACCGGAATCTGTTCCCATCCTACTAGTATATTCCTACATTGACATGCAGTTCAGCCAGACGAGCTTGCCGTTGCTAGGTTACAGCGTTAGTTTGGCGGCTACTAGGCTAGATACCTGCAAGTGGCTCAGCTCCATGGCTATGACGCATACGGACTCATCAGTATATGGGGAATGTCGTACCTGAGATAAACTCAGCTGAAACTAGTTGTCCCGGCCATCGAGGAGACAGCGGGCCCGGAGGATCTATGTACGACAGTCTACAGCGCGCGGCCGATATCGATAATTACTATACTGATCGTATGTCAAAGTTCATGATCACGATCGATGCGGATATGGGTGTACCTCGCTGTCGAACGGTGCCAGGTGCCTTACCACATCAATAGCTCAACACCTTCCGAGACTACAGGTTTCGGTGTATGTACTGCGGCTGAGACTGCAAAGTGTTTTTTTGAATGAGCGGGATGGCCCGGCAATCGTGACTTTCACACTGCAACAAATGCTCTGGCGTCTAGATCTGTTGTAGTACACAGCCAAGATGGTTGATGGATGTCACTCTGTATGTTGTAGGTCCATTTGTGAACAAAATACATCACACAAGGGAGGAAAGCTTTTCAGAGGTTCGCGATAACTATGGGTGAAGGTAGTAGCATGGTTGTTATTTGCTGAAGGAGCACTGGCAGTAACAAAGGTGATTATCGATGTGCATGTTCTGACTCTGCGCTGGAGCCTTCACAACTGGACGAGGTTACCGGTGTTGCCCAACCATATGCATGATGCAAGCCGTTCTTCAAGTTGACAAGGTTTTTTTTCCCTTTCAATCCTAAATAGAAGGCACATAGAGGGCGTGCGACTTCCTAACGCAAGCGAGAACACGTGTCGTGCTTCAGCATCATATAGGATTGGCGAAATAGTAGTCTTGACTCATGACGCTACAGTGATTATCTTGACCCAACACCTTCGTCGCATTGTAATTATTTCATTGGTTTCCGTTGGAACAAAGCGAGGACGACAGATTCTATGAGTCTATGGCCTTGAGTACTATATTGGTCAGCTAAATAAAGTTGAGACGCGCGCTAATGCTACATATCTTGACAGTCATGCGGGAGGTAGAGTAAAGTCATCAATAGTCGAGGTAACTAAAGTATCATCAGGAGAAACGACGAAGTTGGAATAATCGGTCAATGGACCTAGAGTGTATAATGATCACCAGTGTCCCAGCCGAACCTGGGAGCGATCGAATCCTATTTCCATCCAAGGGTTGATCCCTTCGACGGCTGGGCCATCTTTAGCCAGACCCAGAAACCCGACCCGTCGGTAAACCTTTGCAGCACCGGGGTTGTCGTGCGCGACGTATAGCACCACATTTTCCTTGGTCTGAAGCAAGCTGCGCAAATCTCCATTATATTTGACTTTCTAGGAAAGCGAATGACCTACTGTATACACACACGCCGAACAAGGCGCTCCGCATAGCCTGAGCCACGGTAGTCGGGGCTCGTATAGACCTTCGTGATCGTGGCAATACTCTCAGAGTTGCGGGTGAAGGCGACGATGGATGCAATCCCGGACTGGTTCTGGCCAGGGTTGCGGATGCAATGAACCCACACCAGCCCATTTGTCACCAGGTATGTTGCCTCCCGTAATGCTAAAGCTCGCGTCAGCTGGAATGGGGGCTAGCCATTGCAAAGTTAGCAAAGTGCCTCTGTACATCTTTATGGATCACTCACTGCTTCGTCTGCGAATCCAAAGCACAGCTCGGCCACCTCATTGATGTCGTTAGCAATTGCTGGTCGAAGTTCAGAGGCGAGGGAGGGATGTAACGAGGTTTGACAGCTAACGAAACTGTTCCTCGTGCAATAAGTGATATTGGCGCTATAGTATGGGTCGCTGGCATAGCTTTCAATGCCAGTAAGCCCCGTCCACGTATCCGCAAAAAGCTTGGCAATAGGCTCTGGAGCGAAGATGGAGTAGACACGTTCGACGTGTGTCACCGCATCCCGCAGAGCCTTTGCCAGCATCTCAACACAAGGTCGGATGCAGTCATCGGTGAGCCGATCGAAGGGAAGAGTTGACATGATAAAGACCGGATAGGGTCCCATGAAACCCTCTGTACATGCGAGTATAAATTCGATGCTGAAAGGAGGCTTTTGGGAGGCGCAGGTGACCCACAAATTCTCTTGTTGAAAATCCGGAGACTGTTCCAGAGCAGCTATCTTCATAGCTTGCGGCAGGATGACGTTGGCGTTCCTAGCATTGGACCTGAGGGCGTGCCAGATGACAGGTGAGAAGTCGCTTGCTCTGGAGAAAGTGGAGGTGGAGTATGAGTACCCAGAAGGCAACGAAGGCATGAGGAGAAGTGAATGAAAAATTAGGGTGAATTAGGGCTGGTATTTATACCATTCGCTGCGGTATAACTGGATTGTGTACTTACATTCGGCAGTGCCATCCA
>QFEU01009387.1:0-10903 GCA_003316345.1 Tricholoma terreum
TCTGTTAGCTATGTGGCCAAATCCCTGTCACTTTAACCTGAAACCAGTTTCAGGTGTGACAACGCGCGTTTTAGAAAGGGTATGGTGACTGGGTGATGGTGGAAGAAAAGAAAGATTTTGACGCATCACAGATGGGCCGTGTCACACTTATGTGATCCGTTATGTAACTCCGCCTCACGTGAACTTAGCCGTCACAGGAACAACTCTCCGCTTGCCCTCTGCCATGCCAAAATGCGCCCCAGGTATGTCTTTCAATGATGTTATTTCACTTTTCTTTCACTGCATAAAGAAATAGCTGGCTTATGGAATAACATAGAAACCAGCTCTTCGCACACAGTCAAGCGTGTTAGGCAGCAGAAAGAAAGAAGCCTCCCTGACGTCTCAACAGATGGCACTCACAGGCCAGAACCGACGTTGGATGACTCAGCGTTCAGCCCCATGGTCCGGTATCTCTTAAAAATGGGTAAGTATTTGTATTTTTCAAATCTCTTGATGCAAATTGTACTCCTAGAGGACCAACAATGGCCATCGTTCGATAAAATTGGAGCAAAGCCAGTGGACTGGCCAGGAGATACGGAAACCCTGGGTCTGGGTCCACACTGTCTGTGGAAGGCTGGTGATGGTAGGTCCAGTCTTCATCTAGTCTATGTAATATCACTCATGGGCATCCAATAAAGGTGACAAAGCTGTGACAGGTGGATAGAATTGTTTTTCATTTTTCACTTGTAGGGAATTTAGCTTGAACATGACTAGAGAATTTAATAAAGTCTTGGGCCAGTCAGAATGTCCAATCTGGGGGATTTGGTATGATAACAAGACTTTGCTTCTTTGTTAGCTGGGGGTTTACAGGTTTTTAGACTTGATGGAAGATATTATCACCGGTGGAAATTATGGTGGACACTACAAAGGTTTGTAACCCTTTTTGTCTAGCTGCCATTTACTATTTCATGAATCACTCCTTATGTTTTAGACCATACCTTCCCTGATGTTAACTCAGTGTCAACGGCTAGTGATGTTACACTGCCCTCACAGTTAAGCTATGGTACACAAGGTAAGTCAGATACGGGGGATGAGGATTGGAATATCATGGGGGGTTAGCAGCATTTCAGCAGTGATGATGAGGTGCGAGGAGAGATGAGTGGCTACTTGAATGCAAAGGTTTGGGTTTTGGGTTTCAATGCGCATACAGCGAACAACTGGAACTCAGCATGACGAAAAAGCATCATAGCTTTGACTGACTGGCTGTTGGACAATGGCTCAATCCCTGAGTTCAAACTGTTGGCAGAGTGTCTCCAGGACACTAAGGTGCATCTAATTCTTTTTTAAGGACTTCAAACATATGTTAACCACTTGGTGACAGGGTATAGAGGCTTTTCTCTCCATCGCCAAGTCTTTCACCCAAGCATTGACAGAGACGGAGGTCATTGACATGGTTTCTGATCATGTCGTCCCAAGGTTGATGGATCTCGTTGAACTTACACTTGAGCTAACCCGATGAGTAAGAAGCCTGGATTTGGTGGCCATAAGTGACCCCAGTCCTGGAATAGACTAGTGCCTATCCCAATTTCAGTAATTTACTTTTTACGTTTAGTATTTCTGGCCCTGCATATGACCCTGGCAACCCAACTTAAGGTTCTTAAAGCTGTCCCTCTCGCTCTCGCTCTCACTCCCACTTCAACAACCCCCACCGACCATCATATATTATGCCTGCTACTTGGTCTTCCCAATGCCTCCAGAAACCTAAGCCTTACACACATAGGGCCCGAACATGCTCAGCCACCCCTTTCGAGGACGCAATACCTTCCATCCAAATGTTGCAGAATGTCAAATCGCACAAGAAGGTTACTCTCACAGATGGTAATGGGGATTCGGATGTCTTTAAACTTGGTGACAGGTGAGTGAGAGCCTATGTATGCCATAGTGAACTCTTATAGACATCATGCAGCATTTTTATCACGCACAGTGGTGTGGACCGTGGAACACCACCGCTCGACGGACACCAATACTGGAAGGCCCAAATTCTGTCCATCCATCACTCATGATCAAAGTGATGGCTAATCGTACGGTGGTTCTACACCTCAACCCAGCTGAAAGATGAGGGGTTAATGTGAGTATTTGCTTGTTGGGCAATGCAATATCTAACCTATTTATTCGCTCTGTCAGGAATCCCGAACTGGATCTATTGAGAAACACAGAGCTGGTTCTCAGCAATCATAAGGATGTCATATCCTTGGATTCTGTTGAAGGTCAGTCCCCAGAGTTTTCTTATGTTAGATGTTTAATGACTTTTACATGTAGCACATTGCAATATTCGAAAGTTGAATGACAGTGATGAGATGGAGGAGTGGCTTCACCCTCGTGCATGGTTCTACCGCTTGGAGGTAGAATTTCGTGGGTCGAGAACACCTCTACTCAAGGTATCTCTAGTTTCAATGTCACCTAAGAACCCTAATAACTCAGCATGATAGGGCATGATTCTATCATGTGTGTGCCACCAGCTCTACACTCCATCACTGGATCTCCAGCATCATTGCACCACCTGTTCACAGTGGTTCCATGTAGAGTGTTTGGTCTTGCACAAGGCTGAGGTGGCTGAGGTGGGTTTCATGCCTGCCTCCCAGCAGTTGAAGAGGGTTCCAACCATGTGGGGTTGGAATGATGGCCCTGGTAAACCATGGGAGATGGTTGGGACAGGAAGAAAGGTGGCAGCCATCAAGTCTTGGTTACACAAAGGCACCCTTCCCCATGATTGGAGGGAGAAGGTCAGTGAGGGTTTCATCACTGAAATGACAAGTAAACCTGGGCGAAGTACAATTGCCCTGAGTGCTCCGCCAGTATTTAGTTCTTGGGAGTGCTCTCCAACAATTCAGCTTGCTCTAGTACCACTCATACCTTGTTTACTCTACATTTCAAGCACTATTATAATAATAATGGTCTTCATCTTCTTTGGGGGAACAGTTCTAAGTGTCTTGACCAGAATCAATGTCATCCAAGCTGACATCTGGTGGAAGATCATCATCATCATCCAGATCTCCTACTAGTTCCTCATCCTCATCAGATCCCAGATCTTCATCTTCATCTGAGGTATCATCATGTGGTTGCTGAATTTTGGGGTAGGGGGAACACAACGGTTTTTTGACTGGGTGGACTGTCGCTTTTTTGCAGCAACGCGCGTCAACATCTTCTGGACCTTCAATGTGGTGGACGCCTGAGCTTTGGACAGGCCTGTGAGCTGCAATAGTCCAGTTTGTAAGGCTACTTTGCCAGCATGCGTGGGAGTGCGACGTGTTTGACGCTTTCCCCCCCCCCATCTCCAATGGAGTCAAGCTGGTAAAATCGTGAATTTCCCAACAATATCACATCACCTTTCTGCACTTCCCAGACCACTGGCTCTCCTTGTCGCTTGCTGTTCGGAAGGCATTGGCAGTAGGAGAATATTGTTTCTAGACCACTGTGAAGCTCATCAACATTGCTCTCATCCAGCTTCTCAATTTGCTCTCGGTAGTTCTCAATATAGCCTGGAGGAAGCCCCAGCATCTCCCATACATTTCCCAATGGCTCTCCACGCTTGACAAAGTACAAGCGAGACCGCATTGCAAAGGAGAGGGCTTTGGGTCCTGGTATATTTCCATGAATGTCAGAGTTGCATTGGATGATGCAGTATGCTCGTAAACGCTCATATAACTTGTCCACAGTCCAGAATTCAAGTGCTGCAGACAGGGTGGTAGGTGGATACAGATCTGGATCTGTCTTCCAACGGTCATTCAGGGTCCGAGATGCTGATTGGGAGGGAACCCTCCACACAGACAATCACATCAGGTTCACCAATCACCTCTGAATTGCTAGAGACTTCAAGTCTCATGACAATACTCTAACCAGGTTCAGTACTCCACGCATATTCAGAAACAGAACGCTCATGAGGCTCTGGGATGTCCACACGAATGAAGGTATTTCTAAGGTGGATGTATCCAACGCAGCCAGTGAAAAGGAGCCCGACACTTAATAGCATAAGACCCGTTGCCACTGCTAGTGTGGCTGGGTGTGCCAGAGATGGAGACGAACATTGAGGTACAATTGGCTTTCGTAGTGGTGATTCATAAGAAAGTTGATGGCTTGTTTCTTGGTCCATATGTCAGTGTTTATGCCTTCTGCATTTTCTGAGTCGTTCTGTGACTTTTTGGCTGTTGTTGCTGCAGTTTTTTGTCTTGTTTGAGGCAGTGTAGGGAAGCGGGAGATTGCAACATAACTATGTATGGGATTACGGCTATGGAGTGTTGTATTATGATGTCACCCTAAGTATGCTTATGTTTGTTCTCCTTCTCTAGTTCATAAATTGTGGGAAGATTCGAGATGGTGGCGAGTCATCCCCACTGTCTCTAACAATGATCATAAGTACTCCAGAACACGATCATATGAACAGCAAGGAGGAATTGGTGTCACTGCATACTAGTAAAAGATGCCAACTCAGTGTACACAAGATGCACTAAATGAGAATCAAACCACACTTATCAGTTTTATCAAGCCCTCCTCGCCCCGTGGAGGTTACATATTATCTAGGGGTTTACCCAGTATTTGAAGCCTATAATCAGTTGATTGAGTATAAGCTCGCATAAGGATCAGAAGAGACTCACCCATGGTTACGAGTTGTTTATTTGGCGAGCCCTGGAACATATCCGGCGGAAGCTTCACCAGCCCAACACAGCATGTTGCCTACAAAAAAAATCAGCACTTGCACCTACATGGCATAACAATAAGAAATAACGCACAGCACTCCCATGATACATATTTGGCACCATCATACTCAAATTATAAATTGCCCACTCATCTGCCATATCATTCAGGTACAGATGATCATGCATGAACGGAGCGGACTACGTGCTCTGCGGCAGGACCTGGCCTTGTCCCTTTCTGCTTCGAAGATGTTGATCTTGGGTGCGCCACGGCCTTGGGTCACGACGGGCCCAGGGTGGCCAGAACATGGGCATGAGCATGCACTGTTCATTGCGAGGGGGTGTCAGGAAATCTTCCTGACTCGCCTATCTATTATCTTGTCGGTTATCTTATCTTATCCAAGGTCTCACTCCGATCTTGTAGTATATAAAGGACTCGTCATCTTATGAACAACCCAGCTTTACGCTGGTCTATTCTACCACAATCCACATCGCTTCTCTTGTTGTGTCGCTGACATTAGCATAAAGCTTCTCTAATTGTATTCTATCCCTGATCCCATCATCTATTGTGCACAGCCGGAGCCTATTCCGCTGTTCGGAGCTTACTGCACCTCACATCAACTGAGACATGCCTACTCATGAAGATATTCCAATGGCTTCCAGCACTCCAGAATTTCCAGCTACAGAATCCGTCTCTGAGGCTCAATTCTGGATTCAAATCCTTCAGACCTTGAAGGCGTCTAGCAACCACCAAGAGAATTTGATGAATTACTTGGCTAATATGGCTGCGAAATCAGAAGACAGACGAAAGGTTAAGGTTCGCCCACCCGAGGTATTCGACGGCGACCCGAAGAAGTATGACGACTTCATCACCCAACTGCACATCGCCTTCCGGGCCAATCCATCCCTCAATAACACACGTTCCAAAGTCTACTACGCCTTATCCTATATGACGCAGGGAAGGGCGAAGCGATGGGTGCAGAACCTCATGAAAGATGTCGAGGAAGGAAAGAAGACATGGAACAGCTGGGAGATGTTCGAGGATGAGTTGAAGAAACATTTTGATAGTGAGAATTGACGGGACGATGCTCAGTTGGCTCTTGAAGCCCTGAAACAAGACAGTAAAACGACGGCCAAAGAATTCTTCGACACTTTCGAAACCTACTCATGAGATGCTGGGTACAACGATGCGGCCCTAATCCGTTGCCTCAAGAACAGCCTCCATTCAGGTCTTCTCACTTCTGTTTACGCACAGACACCCTTACCGAGCACCTACGAGGAATGGAAAACGGTCACGATTCAAAAGGATCGACAGTGGCGAAAGTCAAAGTCCAACATTGGTTGGCATGGGACGAGTGAACGGGGTAGTAGGAGCGGGGGCATGAGTGGTCAAACACGTAGTGGAGGTCATGGGGCGAGTGTCACAAGCGGCCTGAAGGGTGGTGGAAAGAAGGGAATGCTAGTCATGGTGGAGAGGCGGCTCATGCACAAGTGACGTCGGGTAGTGGGACAATGACTGGTACCTTTGGCGGTGCTGGAATTCTGATGGAGATTGACAAGACCAAGGGAGGGAGTTTCGGAAGATTTCAATGCTACAACTGTGGAGGAACTGGTCATCTCTCTCGTAACTGCCCCAAGGGCAAGAGGCCTGACTGACAAATGCTGCGCACGATGTACGAAGTGATGACTGAGGATGACAAGAAAGGTTTCATGGAGAGCTTGGGTTTTCAAAACGACGAGGAGTGACTGATGGTGCGCCCTCCTCGTCAACCACTTGTACTAGTACAACATTGGATCAGTCAATACACGAAGACTCATCCCAACCATCCGACGCACCCAAACAAAAGCATTCAGTGACTGTTGAGGAAGTAGAAGATGAGGATGCACCACGCTTAGCAGCAGCCAAAGAATCGACCGTTCCTGATGATGTTCCACACAACGTTAATTATAAGACATTTGGACGAGCAGGAAGTTTCTTAAAGAAGTTGAGGGAGACAAAATATGGAGTGCTTCAGATGTTGCAACGGTGGGCTTGGGGACAAAGGCATAAAGAAATCACGACTATGTTATTGCAATCTCTACTCACGGCACCGATCAACGCGGCGGTACGAACACTGGAAGACCTCCAAGGAGCCAGGCATCATATTGCGCGAGTAGGGGGGAAGAACTCGATGGAACTTCCAACCACATTTCAAACCACCGATACTGGAAAGACATTTTCAACAACCAGTCTAGGTGATTGCGGTGCTTCAGGGTGTTATATCGATGAAGCCTTCACAAAGTCTCAAGGCCTAAATTTGGAACGCCTTGCACATCCTATCCCGGTCTACAACGCAGACCACTCACTTAATGATGGTGGCCCAATTCGGTATATTGTAACGCTCCGCATGACCATCCAAGAACATATTGAAACCACAACATTTGCGGTAACCAATACAGGCCGTAATCATTTCATCCTCAGGTACTCGTGGTTGCAATGTCACAACCCGACTATCGACTGGGCTACTACAAAGATTTTATTCAACCGATGTCCACGAGAATGTAGTCTTCCTCAGCTGTGGGATGACACCGAAGAGATAATAACGGCAGATGACATGGAGAATCACAAGGGTGAAACAGAAGACAAGATAGACAAACTAGTGGAGGAAGAATCTGAAGTTGATTTCGAGGATGGAGAGTGACTATTTGTGATCCCAGACATCCACCTTATCCGTGCCAAATACACAATCTCACAACAGTTAGCAGAAAAACATGCTGCAAAAGTCAAAGCTTGGTCGAAGGATTGTTCAGTCCCGGACCGATATATCAAAGATTTTGGACCTGTATTCAAAAAGAACGCTTTTGAAGCACTACCACCATGTCGTGAATGGGATCATGTGATTGAGTTGAAAGAAGGGAGTGGTCCGTTTACCAGCAAAATCTATCCACTCAGTCCAGAAGAACAACGGCAACTAGATGGCTTTATTGAAGAGCACCTCCGTACAGGACGAATTCGACCGTCCAAGAGTCCAATTGCATCACCATTCTTCTTCGTGAAGAAGAAAGATGGCTCGCTACGCCCCATACAAGACTACCGCCGCCTGAACGCAATGACAGTCAAAAATCGGTATCCCCTTCCACTTGTCTCCGAAATCATTGACAAATTCTGTGGGGCACGATATTTCACCAAACTTGATGTTCGCTGGGGCTATAATAATGTGCGGCTAAAAGAGGGGGATGAATGGAAAGCTGCGTTCATTACCAATCGCGGCCTCTTCGAGCCTTGCGTTATGTTTTTTGGACTCAAAAATTCACCAGCAACTCTCCAGGTGATGATGAACGAGTTATTTAGAGAACAGATAACAAAAGGAGTGGTAATCATTTATATGGATGACATACTCATCTACACCAAAGACATTGATGAACACCGTAAAGTCACATGCCAAGTACTCAAAATTCTCCACGAAAACCAACTATATCTTAAACCAGAAAAGTGCGAATGGGAGAAGACAAAGGTTGAATATTTAGGGATGATAGTCTCGGAAGGGGGGGTGGAAATGGATCCTACAAAGGTTGCAGCAGTGCGCGATTGGCCTGAACCTTGGGACAACTTTGCCAATTACTACCGCCGCTTCGTGAAGCGGTTCAGTCACATTGCGTCTCCACTACACCGTTTAACTGGCAACGTACCGTGGAAATGGGAACGAGAAGAGCTAGAGGCATTCCAAGGCCTCAAAACTGCCATTACGACGGCACCAGTCCTCGCATTCCCAACTGATCATGATGCCTATCGAATCGAAGCCGACAGCTCCGGCTATGCGACTGGTGCCACCCTCACACAAAACCAAAATGGACACTGGAGACCGGTTGCATTCTTATCAAAAACGCTGAACGAAGTCGAGAGGAACTATGAGATACATGATCGCGAGATGTTGGCAATCATGAGAGCGCTAGAAGAGTGGAGACATCACTTACAGGGTGCGGATCATCCCATTGAAATCCAGACTGACCACAAAAACCTCGAGTATTTCATGACCGCAAAAAAACTCAATCGTCGCCAAGCACGATGGTCCCTGGAACTTGCAAACTACGACTTCGTCTTGATCCATAAACCAGGCCGCACCATGGGAAAAGCCGACGCCCTGTCCCGAAGACCAGATTATAAGAGGGGAGAGAATGATAATGAAGGCGTTGTTTTGCTCGAACCACAACATATAAGACGGATAGAGGTGGAGATTGAGGGTGAAGGAAGTGAGCTGGTAGAAAGAATTTGTAAGGAAAAGGAAGTTGAGAAGACCGTGAAGAGACAGATGGCAAGGAACCCGAACGAATGGGAGGAGCATGAAGGACTGGTCCTGTGGCAAGGCCATATCTATGTCCCACCAAACCGGAGTCTACAACGTGACATCATCCACCTCCATCACGATACGTGCGATAGTGGGCACCCGGGTCAGTACAAAACTGCGGAACTCATCCTTCGCAACTACTGGTGGCCGAGGATCCATGCTGACGTCCGGCGCTATGTCGAAGCATGCGACCTTTGTCAACGAACCAAAGTTATCCATACAAAACCTTGAGGACTCATGGCACCTAACCTGATCCCTAATGCTCCATGGCAGTTCATCTCTGTGGACCTGATTGTGGATCTCCCTCTCAGCTTTGGGTATGACGCGATTTTAGTGGTTGTTGACCGATTGACGAAGATGGTTCGACTTGCCCCAACCAACATGACGGTAACCGCAGAAGGCATCGCACGACTATTCCGCGATCGAGTCTGGAAGGATTTTGGCCTACCTGAATCCATCATCAGTGACCGTGGAAGCATATTCATCTCCAAATTCATGAACACACTAAATCACTTACTCAGTATCACCACTAACCCCTCCACGGCACACCACCCACAAACCGATGGCCAGACCAAACGCCTCAACCAAGAGATGGAGCAATATCTTCGCATTTTTGTCAACTATCGTCAGGACGACTGGGTCGAATGGCTATCACTAGCTGAATTCAGCTACAATGACAAGGTGAACGCAAGTACACGGCATACCCCTTTTTACCTGAATTGGGGACGTCATCCGAGGAAAGGGGTAGAGCCAAAGAGAGAAACGAAGATAGAGGCGGCATCAGAGTTTGTAGCAAGGATGGAGAAGTTACGAGAAGAGGCGAAAGCGGCGTTAGAGAGCTGACCCACCTCTCCCCCACACTGACATTTCCATAAGAGGCAACACTTTCCCAGTCGACAATTCGAAACAAACAATGAACATTTTGCATGTTCAACGTTCAACTTGAATGTTCAACCACCATCCTCTACGACATCGCCGCATCCCTCCCTCCCATAACACCTCACTTCCTCCCTAAATGGCAACCCCGACCACCACCATAGCCTCCCGACCCCGCCAAATGGTAACCGCTGTGGTTGCAAAAGTTCCACATCACCCTCACCCGTGAATCTTGGCGTTGACAACCGTCAACTCGGTCTCTTGGGGCCCAGGGCTCCTCAAAACAAACGAAGTAAGTGCTTTATGTAAATTTTTTTCTTACTGACAAGTTTCTGTCTTTTTTTTTAGATTACATTTTCTATGTACAACAACAATGCATGCGGCCCATACAGCCCCTCCTCCCCATTCAAATGGGATGTAAGGGGTTTGTTTAGGCCTAGCACGACCCTAGGCAGGTGCCGGGAGGCCTGAGCAGCGGAGGTAAGCACCCGCTACCCCCTCACTACTGCCTCGAAACAGGTAATAGCACCCGCCACTACCGCTCCTTGCCACTGCTCGCAGGGTGGATTGTGGGTGGATGACAGGACTGAGATAGGGATGGAGATAACAGGCACAGGGACCACACGACGAATGACAACAACAAGGGGAAAATGAGGGAAGGACAGGACGACGACAGCCAACCGCTGCTACGAGCAACTGCTTGCAGGGTGGAGACAGGGAGCAGCGAGGCCAGGGACGATGGGAGAGGACATGGGCACAACAACAACAACAACAGGATGACGGGCATGACACTGCATCTCCCACAGCCACTGCGAGCAACTGCTCGCAGGGTGGACGGGGGTGTGAGGACAGACGACAACAACAAAATGAGGACGGGGACGGGGACGACGAGGTAGTACCACCACAGCACCCCCAACCGCCACCGCGAGCAGCTGCTCGTGGGGTGGAAACGGGGAGTAGCGGGGACAGGGGCGATGGGTGATGATGACCGGACGATGGGGACGAACCAGCACCCCCCACACCCCTAACCGC
>QFEU01009414.1:0-12157 GCA_003316345.1 Tricholoma terreum
GAATATACGTTTTACGTGTTATCGTCGGGTGAACCTAAGTCTCTACCCTCCGCTTTACTACACTGGTGTATTTAGAGTGTGTGGAAAGTACAGGCTTCAGAAAAAGATTGGTTCAGGGTCTTTTGGTGCGTTTCAATCCAGTTCATCTCGTTACACCCATTCTAAGGAATATCCTGTAATATAGGGGACATATATCTTGCAAAAAATGTCATTACTGGAGAAGGTGTTGCCGTGAAGATGGAACCTATGGACATGGACCATCCTAAGCTTGCCCATGAATGGAAGGTTTACAAGTCTTTCAGTTCTTCTGCTGGCATCCCTCGTGTGCTCTGGTTCGGCACTGAACGGGGGTACAAGGCCATGGTAATGAACCTTCTTGGACCATCACTCGAAGACCTCTTCAATGCTTGCAATCGTACCTTCACCCTCAAGACTGTCCTCATGTTGGCTGGCCGCTTGGTAATGGACGCTTCTGACTTTCTCTTTTTGTAGTGCACTCATTTTTACTTGTAGATCTCGCGTATTGAGTACATCCATGACCACCACTACATCCATCGTGACATCAAACCCGACAATTTTCTCATAGGGATCCATCAAGATTCACGCGAGGTTAACATCATTGATTTCGGCCTTGCAAAACGATATCGTGATGAATTCACACTTGCTCACATTCCTTATCAAGTACACAAACATCTTACTGGAACAGCCCACTATATGTTGATCAATAGCCACATGGGCATTGAACATACATGGCATGACAATCTGGAGTCTCTAGCACACATTCTTATCTATTTCCTCCGTGGATCACTTCCCTGGCAACATTTGGAAGGTGCATCAAGAAAGCAGAAATTCTGACAGATAATGCAGCGAAAGCAGAACACAACCAATCTATGCGCTGATCTTCCCAACGAGTTCCATATCTTCCTCAATTACACAAGCCATCTTTCATTTGACGCCGAACCTGACTATGAATACATATGATCCCTCTTTCGGGAGCTTTTCATCGTGAGCGGATATCACGACAATGGTATTTTTGACTGGGAAGCAATGGATGTAGGGGTTCGGCTGCCAGGTGATGCTGGTGTCGCTGGTGCGGATCTCAGTTCAGAGTCTGGGTAGGGGTCTAGGTGTTTTGTTTCTTTCACATCTTGTTTTGGTGCGTCCATCAGCTACTCGTTTCAGCCAAGTTCTAACTTTTTGTGTGTTTAGCTGCTTTCAAACCCTCAACACCCAACAGCCTTACAACAACAACCATGGGAGTTTGAGAGTCATGACATGCAATTGTCAGGGATGTCCAGATACTTGGGGAATCGTTGTCATGGTGCTCAAGTTGTATATTCTATTTTTGGTTCTGACACTTTTATACCGCTCAATTTTTTTTTTTGGACATGTTGTAACCTCGTATTAGTTGTGTAATACCAATGCATCTTATATTGGTGACTTTGACAGTAATGAGTACTAACAACAGCAACAACGACAACATCAACATCAGCAGCAACACTGTAATGGGAACATGAACAGGGATTTGAATTTGGGACACGAATAGCAATGCACAACGTGAATACGAACGCAAGTGCAAATGCGACCGGAATAGGAAATTAGAACTAATTTAGTACCCCTCACTCCACCGCAGTGTTGCACCATCTTGACAGTTGAATAACATTGAATATTGAGTCAGCAGGAACCGACTTGTAACCGGCTTGAGCTGAAAACGGGGGGAGCCGGTTCAGGGGCAGAACTGAACTAGGGTTTTGGCTGAGTCAGCAGTCACAGAACTGACTCTGGCTCAAGCCGTGCTATGCGAGCCAAGCTGCGGCTGACTAAGCTGCGGCAACACTACGCTCGTCGGTGGTATTGGTGGCCACGTCTACAAGTAGATGTGGAGAAGTTCTGTGCATCGTGTGAAGTCTGCACACGATCAAAAGGTGAATATCAAGCACCCGCAGGCAAGTTACATCCCTTGCCTATACCTGCTTGACCATGGGAATCGATAGGAATGCACTTTACAGGCCCATTCCCAGAGGTTGACAGGTATAACTACCTTTGGGTAGTTATCTGTCACCTGACTTCTATGGTACACTTGGTGCCAGTGAACACCACGACCACAGCATCCCAGCTGTCGGTCATATATATGCATGAGATCGTGCGCTTGCATGGTCTACCATCCTCGATTGTATCCGACCGAGATGCCAAGTTCACGTTGAAGTGGTGGTGTGAACTACACAGACTGATGGGTACGAAGTTGATGATGTCTACTTTGTTCCACCCACAGACCGATGGGATTACCAAGCGGGTAAACCGCTCAATAGCACAGATATTCCATGCAGCCATCATCCCAGACCAACAGGACTGGATATATAAATGCCCACTGACAGAGTTTGCAATAAACTCAAGCATCAATCAGGCCACAGGGATGGCACCGTTCGAGCTCAACTACGGGTACATGCCCGTAGTTATGCGACAGCTACCTGCTGTAGAACATGCACCACCAGGTGTACACACATTTGCAATGAATGCACTCAGGAATATGGCGGTCATGCATGATGCATTGATCGCTGAAAGAGTATTCCAACGATTTCACGCCGATAAACATCGACGTGATGAGCCAGATATACGGAAAGGAGAACTCATATATCTATCAACAAAGAACTTGTCGATGCCAAAGGGTCGGGCCAGTAAATTGGTACCCCGATTCATTGGTCCATACAAGGTGAAGGAAGCGTATTCCTCCACCTCCAACTATGAGTTGGACTTACCTCCTGAGCTGGCGAAACGGAACTTACATGGAAGATTCCATGTAAACCTTCTCAGACCACATCACGCTAACGATGATGTGTTATTCCCTAGTCGTACATCGCCAGAGCCGTACGACTTCGGTGCGCCAAGCGATGCCGAGTGGTATGTGGATGAAATTACAGGCCACCGTTGGCAGGGCCAGAACATCCAGTTCCAGGTAAAGTGGAATCTAGGAGATTCCACTTGGGAACTGTTGCACAACTGCAACGACTTAGCTGCCCTAGACGACTACTTGACGTTGATGAACATCAAGGAGTGGAAAAACTTGCCACAACGCGCCACAAGGATGGCATGATCAGTACAAAGGAACCGACACAAATAATCTGTTAAGTTAAACAGATAAATGTAATCATATCAGTTGACATATTATGTCAACAAGGGGCGGCGATTGCCATATACTGTTCACTTAATCCGAACAACGCGGAGTTAGAAAAACTCTAACTTCCTTTGTACCAACACGCAGGAAAACTAAACCGCAACAGCACTGGAAGACAAACCACTCAAGGGGAGTGAGGACGATGCCAGTCGTCCTCAAAAGGGGAAGGAACGATGGGGCGACACCGAAATGCCAGTGTCACAAGATGAACGTGAAATGTGTTCGCCTGGAGTATCTCCAGGCCCAAGTGTGCGAAGGGAAACTCGCACAAGAAACAGTCCAGCTCCGAGAGACGGAGCTAACATGAGCAGATCTGCTCATGCACCATGCGACCTAACCCGATGGGCGTACAATGAGCAGATGGAGCTCATTCACCATCCACAAGGTTGCGAGATGTGTACCCATTATGGTACACACATATCATTAGCTGAAATATCAGCTGATACCGACTACGCCGACGCTAGAGAGCGTCGAATGATGCACATCCAAGAGGATGCGTACTGGAGGAGAACAGCTGACAGCTTTGACCATCAGCTTTTGGAGGCGGAAGAGGAGATCCGTCGACTACAGAGGAAAGTCGACAGACTGGAGCAGCAGCTCAAGGATACCTCGAGCTATGAGGATACCTCGAGCTATGACGGAGGATGCACAGGCAAACGCCCACATCACCAGCATTCATTCGAGTCCAGTAATGGACCCGATCGAAATGCGACACCAGCAAGCTGGACATCATTGGTGCCTGAAGCTCGGGCCCCTAACTCATACGCCCAGACAGCGGCGACAAGGCCTGCAGCACAGCAGGATGTCGATATGACTGGGCCTGAAGAGGCAAACTATCCGCCTCTTCCACCACCCGCTCCACCAATGGCGACGCCATCAAACATTCTGACCATACCTCGGGGTGCCAAATGGACACCCACTCCTGCACCTCGACCGAAATCTTGGTTGACTGGGCGAATTATA
Organism: Tricholoma terreum; assembly: GCA_003316345.1. Taxonomy (NCBI): domain Eukaryota; kingdom Fungi; phylum Basidiomycota; class Agaricomycetes; order Agaricales; family Tricholomataceae; genus Tricholoma; species Tricholoma terreum. The sequence continues at coordinate 4,136 of QFEU01009414.1, forward strand.
TCGCCTACAAACGAGGATGAGCTGACAGAGCTCATCCGGCGTGCCCATGATGAGAAGAACATGGGCGCCATGCTGAGTATGAGTATATTTGCACGGAACGCACACTCTGCAGGAGCAAGTCGCTCCCCTCTACAGTCTCTGGGACTGACAAGGTGGAGGTTGCCTGACTGGTTACCCCCTGATCAGCGATCACCGTGGGCAACCACACGACCTGCTGACCCGTCTCCGATGGAAATGCCGAGACAAGACGCGCCCGTAGAGGAATGGGCACAATGGCTCTGGAGATATCCCCAGAACCTGCTATCCAAGCCAGGATCACTCATGATTCCTCAGGTATATCATTAGCCTTGATTAGAGGCTACCTACTGATCACAGGGTGAGCGCCCCATGGTGAAGGCCACCAACAAGGGCAGGCCGTTTTCATTATGTGAGCAATTGAGCTCGCACTTACGCCAGGTCTGTATCGACGGACACTGGCCTCATTGGGCCTTACTGTGGCCATCGGTCGCAGTATGGACCGATATACCAACCTGACCGAGAACACCTCTGTCAATGATGTTGTGTGGTTCTACGCACAACAGGGTATCAGCATCGACGAGGTAGTCGATGCTCACGTATGGGCGGAGAGACAACTCCGCCATTACTTGCAGGATGATGACGACGCGAGGAGAGCCGAGGCTCACCTCGTCCTGCAGCGTACTCATCAGTACGCGAGTAATGGTTCCAGCATGGTGGGAGGCAACCACCCCACCACAACCAATGGCAAGGCCAATGGTCATTCCGCCGTCAATGGTGATGACAAACACATCCAGACCGAGACGTGGCTCGGCCTTCTCATCCTCATCGTCGAGACTACCGATGATGGATTACTATCCAGCGACAGAAGATCCTGTCGCTCCATTTCCTTCAGTGGTGGGACCAGGTCCTGCTGGGTTCACTGATGGTGGATGGACAGGTCATGTCCGTCCGCCAAAGAAGAAGAAGGTGCGGAAACCTAAGGTTTCCACACCCACCAAGGAAGATAGTCAATCTTCATCAGTACCCTCCACTCCATGACCGAAGCGGAATCTGGCGTACTATGGAATTACCATATGCCCAACCAAAGGGGAAGTCCTTGACGACTTGCCCCCAGTTCCCACCAACTCGGACGAGTCAAGCGAAGACAACTTCGCTGAGGAGGTCAACAGGACCTTCTTAACGCGAGCCGCAGCATTGGAAAACACTACACCTGGGGCTACCCAGGTGTTGGTGAGAACTGAACCAGTGGAAGCGCCGTTGGCGCCTGAGGAAAAACCGGCATCACCTACAGTGATGCCTATGGATACACCTATGGGGGAGTGAATGCACTACCCGTGTTAAAACAGGCGTCAATGTTCATTGACACTGTATATACTCAGTTCGATAGACACGTCGACATGCGTCTATCAAAAGTGGTCGACTATCAGCCACACCTCATCAGTAAGCCTCGTGCTTGCACCCATTAAGTGGTGCCCTGACCCTAGCGCGGACCTGTCGGCACAGGTCCACTAACGGACATGTCAAACATGTCCGTTCCACTCCACACTTGGTGGTTGTGGGATCGGGTCAGGTAACAAATCTTTGTAACCTTCTAAGCTTCGTGCTTATGCTTGTACTTGGTGTTCATCACCATCCATTCTTTTGGCAGTGTTCCCACTGCCTCACTTTCATTAAATTTTCTTAATTTCTTTATTGTCGCTTGGTGTGTTACCAAGCTTAAGGGGGAGAGTGTAGGGGTACTGCCCAATATGGGCAGTATGTTCTTGTTGATTACGGAACTTACCGGTATATAACCGGTAATGTTTATTTGTAGAAGTAGTTTTACATGTACCTTGTAATCGTGCTATAGAAGTCGGTCGCACTTGTACCGCGTGAGGTCTTAGTTCAACACCCCCTGCTTAACAGCACTACACCACCTCATCCTACAGGTGGGGCTTTTGAACTGGGGACCTTGATGTGGCATCTGTAACCTCAATGCCACTTTCCATCCAACAAATAACAGTTATCAACATTGCTCGAAGGATCCTGGGCTCTGTAATGAGCCCAGGGTGGAGCCGACTGGCCAACAGTGTGTTCAGCATCTTTTCCTTGTCCCTCAACAACAATGAGCTCTGAGTCTTGTTCTCTACCTCATCCTATGGACAAGGTGCTGAATTTCTCATTGTAACATGTGTTATATTGTCACATGTCTTTTTTCCCTTCTGGATGTGACTGTCGCTGGTATTTGTGCCCAGCAGTGTCACTGTATGCACATGTTTTGACATGTAGCAGGGACTGGCTGGCCTCAGCCTCAGCTCAGACTGTGGGAATCCAGTGTCCATTATGAAATTCAACATGACTGTTGAAAATGCCTTGATAGCTCAAGCCACCTGAGGATTTGGCCTGCTGTTCAAGCAGGCAGATAGTGGACTCAAGGGCATGGGTGTTGCGTTTTTGGATGATCCATGTGGATTCACATGGATCGTAGTAGAAAGACTTGTTCAGTGATTCATTATTATGTATACCATATCTCATGTAAGGAATACTAGCTTGCATCCCAGCAGTGCAAGCATAATTATGTATATGATGCTCAATGGCATAGTAATCTCTGATCATGACTGACAGGGGGTTATCCTGTCCCCAAGTGCTACCAGCTTGCACCTCAACTGAGGTGCAACAATCATTGTGACAACAGCTCGAATGAGCCATCAGGTGCAAAAAAACTTTTGGGCATTGCCAAGGGTGATCAATGGCTCCAATGGGAGGATTAAAGGGCTTTGAGGGCCTTGGAAATGAACTGCAACATGTTTGAGCACATTGTGGGTGTGGATCTGATTGTTATGTGGCATGATGCAGGGTTGGATTTGGTGGGAAAGAAGTGTTGATGGTTGTGAGAAGTGTCTGCATTGAGGCACAGATATATGAGTTTGTATACTCAAAAAGTGTGGTGAGCCTAAGGGTCCTAGAGGGATCATACCATGCAATGAGTATGAATAACGTATAATTGCAGTGGTGTGCATCTAGACTAAGTTTTGGCTACTGTACAAATTAGGAAGGAGCTGGTTTTATAGGGACCAGCTTGGTCTAGATATAATAAATACAAACATGATCCCCCCCAGGATTGGTGGGGATCACTACAGGCAGGTACTATTGGCATCTCGTCCCACCTCCTCCCTCTTCCCCTTCCCAGTATCATTCCCCATTCCCTCACCTGCAGCATCTTCCATCCTCCATCCAGTTGTTTCCATGAACTAGCACCCCATATCCACCCTGTGAGCAGTTGCTTGCAGCAGTAGTGGATGGTGCTGGTTGGGGTGTGGGGTCAGCACTGTATCATTCAGTGTCAAGGTGCAGGTTGGTGCTCTCTCATAGGGCTGGTGCCATCAACACTGGCTCTGTTTGTTGTCTCAAACCTAGAAAACAACACAAACAAATTAGTTGATAGAGAGAATAAACCAATTTAGCTAGGGCCCAAACAATGGTTGCTGTCATTTGGAGTCCTGAGTTTCTCATGTTCAGAATCTTGGCCCAGAGTGGTAAATTGGGGCAGAAAGTTGGGGTGACAAGTTGTACTCCTAAGGCCAACTTGCAAAGGCTGACTTAAAAAGGCCATAACTTCAACCCCAACTTGACATGATTTCCTAATTGAAATCATGAAGTTGAGACAGTAGTTGGGGCTGAGTTGACAGACAAGTTGGGACTAAGCTGGGGTGCTGTGAAACCCCCTATTAAATCCTCTTGTATTCTCATCAGAATTCCAATCAGACTCTCAATCAAGCCTGGTATTTAACACTCATTCTCAGTTCCAAACACAAATGTTCACCTGTGCCACAGAGGACTACAAGAAGCTACACAAAGCATACAATAAAAAGAAACCAGAAGCAGCTGACACCCATGCCTACACTGTCTGCTTTGTGCCTGCCACCAAATGGCCAGGCACTTAATAGCCATATAAAATCTCCAAATAACAATCATACCAGGTGAACAAGCAAAAAGGTTGAAGAAAATCCCATGGTACTAAATGATTCATCAGACCTCAGGGGGGGGGCATGCCATCTGAGGAGCAAGGACTGGGGAAAGGGCAAAGCATTGGGGCCTCAAGTAGATACTCTGAGATGTAAAAACCATTATCAGACATACCCTGAGAGGTCAAGAAGCTAACAACAACAAAATAAAATCAATATGCCAAATTCAAAGACCTGTTCTCCAGCTATTACTACTGTAAAAGGTGATTAGCCTTCTATGTGACACTCTGGCAAGACCAAGGATCACCTGTACAAAATTTCCAACCCAGCATGAGTGACAAATTAAGATTTTCTTTTTCCCATGAAGGCTTGAATTGCAATTACTGCCAGTATGACAGCTTCAATTCCAGCAGTGATACATCGAAAGATTACACCCCAGTCCCTGTCGGATGGGGCTACTCCCAGGGTCAAAGGGATGGACCCCCCCCACATCACACAGAGAATGTTGGCTGATACTATGATTTCCCAAGATGGGACAGGTTTCAGAACAAGTGTCATTAGATGGAATAGAGTGCTGAAAGTAAAGGCAGGAACAATGATCCAAGGATCCCTATTTCCAGCCACCAGTGAACTCCCAAATGGCATAGCTGAGAAGATGAATGACACAATCACCAGTGGCACTTGACGCAGGGCACTCTTCCAATTCCATGACTTTTGGACGTGATAGATTGATATGGCCATACAACACAGATATATTCCACCAGCTGTGGCAGCTGCAGGCCAAAAAAATGGTATGGATAGTTGAATGAATGCCACCCCAGCATATACTGCAGCAATAAACTGACTGCAGAAACAAAGAACTACCCAGGGCCACAAATCTGGACATTCAACAGGTCTAGATGAGCTGTAGTATGATGCCAGGGCAGAATTAACTGCTGCAGTCACAGCAACACCGAGATTCAGTCCAAGAGAAATAAGGCCATAGGAAAGCCCGAGGCCATACGTCGTGAGCTTTTGTCCTGCCCCAACATAGAATGGTATTTCAAGGCGAGCAAGGATGTCATTCATCAGAGACATGAAAGCAACAAGAACAGCTGCTGTGAATGTTGTCTGTAGATGGGGTAAGACAGCTGGCCTAGGTGATGTCAGGTTATATATACTTGCAGTTAGCATGATCAGGTTGAGTTGATCTCGGACTGCTTTGTATTCCTTCCCCACAACTGTAGCCTTTGGGGCTTCGCAAATCAATATGACTCTCCTACTTGATTTTTAATCCTCACCTGGTGTATTATTGGAGGAATTACACAGAATTTGAAGATTTCTCAAGTGCAAATCAAGGAATTGATGAAGGGCTTGAACCTGAGCATTGATATTTGCTGCCTCAATTGGTGGTCCCTCAGATTGTGCATTGGAAGTCCTGAGTGATAGAAGGCGACCCTTGAGCATAGTTAGGCCTGCTTCATGAGACAGTAGAAAAGAGTCCAGCTCGGAAAGATGTTGGTCTAGGAATGGAATGGAGGGATCGATGGTACCTGACATAAATGGCATTAGCCTGAGGGACGCTGGTATTGGGGTTTCCAAGACCGAGGCGAAGGAATACTCACCATTGTTCACTCCAAGCCCAGCTTCAATGTCATGCGAGAGGATTTGATTACACCTGACCCGGGGTCCAGACATGATCGAGGCTGATGACGGGCGTAGAGCAAATCGCGTTCAAAGCGAGTACTTATGGATGTGACGGGGCAGTGCGGGGCGGTGCGGGGCGGTGCTGGTGGTTGTGGTTGATAGCGTGACCAATCAGGATAGCAGATAGCATGGCCCAATAGTAAGGATAGGACCATATCGTCCATCGTCCATCGTAAAGCAACCTCCACTCCTCTATCTTGTGCTCCATGCAACAACTGGAATAAATTGTTGAGAGAACCTGCTAGATCCTTCTCCACATCCCTATTCACTCGCGGTCGTCGAAGGGAAACCGTCCCCACTAGTAACTCCTCTGAAGAAAACTAACATGAAGGCTTTTCCCGCCCCTCCCGCATAAAACGAACGTCATCATCCTGGGTTGGCGCCATCGGTGATGGGCTTCAACAGCTTCCACGTGCATGTTTCTTCTTCGTGTCTTACGAACGTCCTTAGTGCGGTTGTCGATGCAGAAACACAAGTTATTTGCGACAACGATAGCGACGATGATTCGGATGAGCCAACATTAGAGACTCGTGGCTTGATAAAGAGAATTTAGAGGTGGCGTGCTTTTTCTGTGGTGGAAGACGGCAAGGGAATAATGCAGGATTCCTATTTAGTAAGTGGTGCATCGAGTGGCTTGAGCGAATGGACTCGACCAGTTTTATCGTTTATGTTTCGTTCGCTTTGGGACTTAGAAACAAGGACTGCGGCACGCCTTCGGAACAGACGGGTAGGGACTCTCGCCAATTTTCATGGTATTTACTAGAATGGACAATGAATAGCGAGAGGTACACACGGCGGAAGAATAATGAAAGATCAAGGTATAACGTAAAACATGCACAAGCACCGACACTTAGGATGCCACTGATGACTGCCACCTTTCTGCATTGGCGACAACCCACACAATTATCCACCTGTTTGAATCAACATTAGTTTCAGTCCAACGCGGGAGATCAGGTGAGGCGCTTACTAGTTTACAAACCTCTTGAATGCTTCGTAACAAGCGAGAATAGTTGCTCTGGCATCTAGTGGTTTCATGCCCTCACTCAGACGGCGAGCAGGGCGAGCTACTGCAGCGAGATGGGCATGCACCACAGTGGGCACAGCAGGACAGACGCCAAAAGCAACACTCTGGGCGAGTTGGGTGGTGACGGGAATCTTGTAGGAAATCGGCGAGGTCCCTTTCAAGGTTGTTCCTGGCATCACCTTGTGAGCGATAGGATCCTGACCGAGAATACGGGTCGGATCGCCTGTAGTTGTTTGTCTTGAAGGCAGATCAACTGCAGCTCTGGATCCTTTGGCTCCCTGTACCATTTGTCCTCCTGAACGAGGAGCAGAATATCATCTGAATCCACGATACAAACGTTGGTTTTCGCATGACATTCTTGTCCACAAATGGTAAGCGGAAAATCTGTGCGTGTGCGTACCATCCTAGGTCATAGCACATAGCCCAACAACGTCAGCAAATGGATGGCGAAACTGTCCACTGCGGATTCCTCTGCAGGGACAGGATCCATTGCCAAATCCATGTAGCGTAGGAGTTGTAATTTGCGTCGTTTACCATATCATCGGCGGCAGGAGTTCCCAGTGACAGCTGGTTGTGGTGGAGGGTTGACGCCAAAAAAGGTGGCTGCGTCCTGCAATTCGACGACGATGTTGTACGCATGTAGTTTGGCTTGACTCCAGTCACTTCCTGATTTCGCTGTACACAAGAGATTGGCCATCGTAAAGGTGGGATGGTTCGAAAAAGAAGGATGACCCAATGGATCAGACTAAGTATCCAGTTCATATGTGCACAGAATGGCTGCAAGCGGGACACGCCAACAGGGTAGTCTGGCTGTAATATACAATGGGCAGCAGGAATGCACACAACGACCAGTGTGATGATCGATGATCGATGATAACCACCTGATCTTCCCACAAAGTTGGATACCTCCAATGTGCGAGGGTATGAGGGCTGGATTCTCACGGACGGGAGTGAACGAAATAGGACAAAAGACCACTTCGGCAACCCAAAAGGTCAGCCAGAAGGGTCCGATATTTTATTTGGGCCTCGAGGTACACCTACCTGTGTACCTCCTTTACAGAGGGTGGGAGCGGTGGGTGCGCAAAATTACACTAAGTGATTCTAAGAGATATCACCGAGAGAGAGTAAGTAACCCCAGAGAGGACAGAGCTAACAGAAGACCCTTACCTAGGAGAGAGCGAGAGGAATGCAGAGAGGTCCTGAAACAGGAATGTCTCTGAATCTCGTCTCTTCCTAGGAGTAGGGGTCTCAGTAGTGTCAGCACATGACGTGTGCAAGAAAAAATCCAGCGGGACCTTTGATGCACGCACTATGAGACCAACACCATATGAAATCCATCCCCCATTTCAT
>QFEU01009424.1:0-11032 GCA_003316345.1 Tricholoma terreum
CCCAACCAAGGCTTCGAACATACCTTCTAAAGCCTGTCTCGTAGTACACACGCGCCGCCCCTATGTATGATCTTTGTAGCTCGTGCGCGACATTGGGAGCCTGTCGTTGCAGAAAGGCAAACAACGGGCTATACTTCATGAGAACGGATGTTTGGATAACTTGCATATTGGTCGTCACACTCCCTCTGATAGGTCGAAACAGGGCAAGAAAAAAGGCTCGCAGTTTCGTTGCGGCCTTTGAGACAGGTTGGGAAATGCACAAAGGCATAGAGTAACAGAACGTACCACGATCCGTAATCCTTCAGCAACTTCCCCCAGGTCTCTGGCAGCTTTAACACGCGACCGCGCCTTCGTCGTCTCAAGCCTCTTCTCAAAGTCCGGAATTGCTGTGATCCAGGGTTCCCCTACATCAGAATCTAGGATGAGAGCCGTGAGTGCCGGCGATAATGTAATGTCGGTGATGAGGCTTGAGAGCGGTCTCTCTATTCTCTATGGGTGGGTAGAGATCACGGGCAGCCAGCGAAGGAGTTCGAACAGCTACTCACCCTTCGGCTATTCAATCTATTGTCAATATCTTTACTTCGGTTTTGTAGCTCTGAGATTTGACCGGAAACTGCAGACAGGTCTTTTTGGAATGTCGATAGGAAAGATTCCAAAGAATCCAGTAAGTTGACGCTTGTCTGTCGAGGGCGTGAGTCCCCAGAACGCGGTGAACATTGAGAGGGCATACCTGGACCTGGTCATGAAGCTCCAGAAATTCATTCGCGCGTCTGCGGTCTTGTTGTTCATCAGTAAATGAACAGAAAACATCACTCCCATAACATACATGAATGCCCTGAACATCAAGCCTGAGTGAGCTGGCAGTATACGGAGTACGCGGGTGGTCTACATACCATTGGCTTCGGAAGCCATATCGAATAAAGCAGATTTACTACTAGGTTGTGCAGTCGTGTCAAGAGATTGGCTTGAACCTCACAATGTATTTGAACTGCCTTTTACGGAAACGATCGAGAGGAAACGTTCGCCAACTAAGTTAAGCAGTAACTGGAGATAAAATGTATGGATAACTAAACGAATGCGTAGTTTAACGAGGAAGTGCTTTCAGAATTGTGTTGTAGTTGCGCTAATGAGTGTTGTGGATGAAAAGTCTGTAGTTCGTCCTCATCACTCTGATCTCCAAGCACATCAAACTGATCCCAATTGAATCCCGGCGGATCATCCACGAGTTCGTCCAGAGTGTTCGGGAGGTCTGTATACCGCATCTGCGAAGCCTTTATCCACCGCTTACTGATCATCCAGGTCGCCACACCTTTTGGTGGAAGGTGAAAACCATCCTTAGGAGGGCCGGGGTATCGCCCCTTCCTCCCCACACCCCGCTTCGGCTTCGTCGACCTATCTGCCTCATCTTTGTCGTCAAGGATGTAATAGAATCTCGTGAGGCGTGAGCTCCGCCACAGACAACCACGGGTGCGAAGGATTCCAGGAGAGTATCCCGCGCTAGAATCCACGTCTGATTCGTCCGACGACATACACTCGGGCTGAAATGCACCGTCAAAAGTCGTATGCTCGAATACGTCCGTCTTCACCCTCGCATCAGCACGGCTGTTCAGTTTCTAAACACCGTCAATGCATATACTCGGCAAAGTAAAGCATAATATACGACTTACAAGTTTCCTTCGGGATAGATGCCTCGCGTTTCGCGCTTTCACGTCATCGCGTTTCTTGAGAGCCAGAGCAGTAGCAGCATCTCGCTGTGCCTTGAACTTTTGCCTGAGTGTTGTGAAGGACTGTTCAAAGGTAGCATCCAGAATCTTTTTGCCAAAATCTCTCTCTGGGACATGCTTGTACATATTTCGATTCGATTTAATGTCAGCCAGGATACGAGCTTTCATTCGAGCGTTGTGGACAGATTGTTTTGTCGTTTTGTCCCACACAAAACGAATGGGATCTTCATGTGCGAGCGTGGCCCCCTCCGGGTGGCTATCCGGAAGCGTTTTGTCGTCCTCAAGGCCCATGAGCAGTATGATCTGTGAGCGCATTGCATGCTAATTGTGATACCTTCGATCAGCCACGTTGGAAGACAGATCCGCCGTGAAGATACCTACATTGATAGTCAGACATCGCTTATCATGATGATTCGTGCGTTTGATAGGTCGTCCTTTGTTGGATGAAGAACTGTCCGAATCATTGTACCCATCATCTTCACTGGAGAGATCAGATGTCTGACGTTTTTTGCGGTTGACTGGAACGGGCAAGACGTCATGACGCAGCTGCGAGGGACCAACGGACATGTGCTGTGGAGATTGTATTGGAGTTACGGAAGGAACAGAAGGCACGGTGATCGTGATTCCAGGACGCAGCGGTTGCTGGAAGTGTTGCGAATGTGAGTGCTGGTGACCAAGTGGATTACTCGAAGAGCCCTGGACAAACATATGTTGTGCATATGTTAAGGGCTGAGATTCCGGAGAAATCGGAGAAACAGGCTCAGGAGGCCTTTGTACAGACATTGCAGGCGACATGCCATACTGAGTGTTGGGCGTTGGGTTCGCGATGATAAGGGACCGGAGAGACGTGATCTCCTGGCGCAACTCCAGCATCTGCCGTTCCATTTCTGCTTGTCTCTGAGTGTATTTGGCGTCCTGCTCCTGTTCCCATGCTACTCTCCTCTTTCGTTCAATCTCATGTGACTCTCGTGTCGTCGCTACAATGCGGAGGAGCTCGTGAACAGCTTGTAAGTTAGCCGGGGTAGCCTGCCTTGTCCGTGGAGTACTCGCACTGTTTAACGATGTGAGAATCAGTTATACAAGTAGAGAAATATCTTACGGTGGAGGCGGAGGCTCCGAAATCGCTAGCGCCAATTCACTACGGTGAGGTGTATACTGTTGTGCAGGTTGAGCTGCCTGCTCAGGGGGAGCTTGATAAGAGTTTCTTGACCTGGACTGGCTGGCATATGGGTTCAGAGCATTGTTCAGTTCACTGGAGTGCATCAAAGTGTAATCATCACTGTGACTCCGTGACTTTGGCTCCAAGGTGCTTGCCAAACAACGCCTCAGCGAGACGCGTCATCCTCCTCACTCATCATATATTATACACCATGGATCCCGGCTTCGACCAGCTGATGTCCCATGCTATGGGCAGGCAAGGAGGCCAGCCCCCCCGTGGAGGTGGAGCCATACCTGATAAGTAAGAACACCCTCACTCGTACAACCCTCACTCATCCATTGTGCAGTGGGGAAGTCATACACATATCATCGCTCGCTCTCCTCAAGGTTGGCTCAAGTACCAGCCAACAAATTCCGTCTCTCATGAATTTGAACAGATGCTTAAACATGGCCGTGCAGGCGTGCCGATGGAAGTCATGGGTCTTATGTTGGGAGAGTTTGTGGACGAGTATACGGTCCAAGTGATTGATGTCTTCGCCATGCCTCAATCTGGAACGACTGTCACGGTCGAATCTGTGGATCATGTATTTCAAACGAAAATGGTTGAGATGCTGAAACAAACAGGAAGGTGATTCGCGTTGCACTCCTCCACTCTGCATATGGCTTATAACATATCAGACCTGAAATGGTAGTGGGATGGTATCACTCTCACCCTGGTTTTGGTTGCTGGTTATCAAGTGTGGATATCAATACGCAACAGGTGACCATGAATTCACCGTAACTCCGGACATCGTGTTGACCCTAGTTATCCCACCAGTCATTCGAATCACTCCATCCCCGTTCTGTGGCCGTCGTCATTGATCCTATACAATCCGTAAAAGGAAAAGTGGTCATAGACGCTTTCCGTCTTATCAACCCTCAAACTGTTCTTTCCGGCCAAGAACCACGGCAGACAACATCCAACATCGGGCACATCAATAAACCATCAATACAAGCTCTCATCCATGGCCTAAATCGTCACTATTACTCTATCGCTGTCAATTATCGCAAGACCGAACTGGAGCAGTCCATGTTGATGAATCTACACAAGAGAAATTGGACGGAGGGTCTGAAGCTGCGGGACTTTAACGTGCACAAAGAAGCAAACGAAAAGGCGATCAAGGTACTTTTAAAGTGATTCACTGGGATGTGAAGAAACGCTCACGTTGCATACGTCTTTGCAGTCAATGCTTAGTCTTTCTGAGGCATACAATAAGTCAGTACAAGAAGAATCAACGTTGACCCCCGAACAGCTCAAGACGCGGCACGTGGGTAAGCAAGATCCGAAGCGGCACTTGGAGGAAGCTGTCGAAAAAGCGATGGGCGATCAGGTCGTTCAGAATCTGGGCACAATGCTCCTAGCGGAGCTATAGATTGGTCGGCCACTAGTGACGATCGGATTTATTGTTATGTGCTCCATCAACTACTACGTCTTTAAAGCAATTTGAAGTTTTATCCGCGAAGCCTCATGGGCAGGGCTGATGCGATATTGAAACTCATAAACATCACACGACCAGTAACGTGTCCTCGATAGATCCGATTTCACTGTGGCTGCCGTTACCTCGAATGATGGATATGACCTCAGTTGCCTTGAGGAGGCCTTCTCCTTGGTCTGAAGAGCGGCCGACCTGGAGGTTCTTCAACCTTAACCGCAGTGTTCTTGGCCCCATTCGGTCTTCGAAAGTCACCGGTGAAGCCAGCATGGACAAAGTTGTAACTAATTCCACAGAAAGCTAAAATAGTTCATGTGACGAAGGCCCTCCTTGAAACCCCCAAAAAGTGAGCCATACTCTTCAGGATGAGCTAGGCGATAGCACGACGTGAATATGGTTCTTCGTGTCCATGGATCAGCGTCAGGGGAAGTCTTGATATCGAGTCCAGACTCAGAGTCCATGTCTTGTTTAGGGACCACCCTGAGCATCTGTCAACACAAACGGCGATCAGCATTATGACTGAGCACGAAAACTAGATACATACGACGCTTAGGAGAGCCGTAAAAGATACCGGATTTGGGCCTGCTGAGAATTGGAATGACACCCATCATTTTTGCTCTCCGAATGGCTTTGCCTAGTTTCCTCTGGCTCCGAGAAGTCAAGCCTGTCACACTCCTACTGTATATCTTGCCCATCTCGGACAAGAACGGGGCCAACATTTGGGGGTTTTGGGCTTGAGATACTGGGTCGATACAGAATTGATGAAATACGTCGGTATAGCGGGCGACATTGGGTGGTGGTCCGACGACTGGTCTCCGTTTAGGAGGCGGAGGTGCCACAAGACGAGCTTCATAGGTCATATCATATGGTCTCACGAACTATAATGAGATAGGAGGTTGGTCGTATGATCTCTTGTGAAAAGGGGACATACGGAATTTGGCCTGAACGGTTTCCATTTGGACGACAGACGACGGGGGCCTAAATGGGGTCGTTTTATTGGACACGATAGTAGTGTAGGACGTAAAATTAGACGTACTACTTGTCGTGGAAGGCTGTTCGGCTGATAGCTCTGCGAAAGCGCTGGCAACAACACCCCAATCGCCTTCGCTAGACGAATATCTAGCAAGTACTGGCTTGCATAAGGCAACAGTAGGGCGGCGAGCGGCATTGCAGATGAGGGTAAGCATTTTATTGCTGTGGCAGTCGGCGGGTGAGTCTGATTTCCAGTTTTGGCACGGAGATCAGCGACGAGATTCGTTTTGCCGTGTGACCATGCAAGAAAAATTGAATTTGAAAATGTGTCTCGTATTCGCTGGTCGTTCCCTGGGTCGTCTACAACGAATGCAGGAGTGGGATGTCGACGACAGGCGAAGAGAGGTATGCTAGGTGATACGTAGGTAGATTTGAACTCGTTGTAGGAGTCGGCGCGTGTTTTAAGAATTGATGTGATTAGCTGATCGCCGCCCAGTTGGCCCTTGCACATATCTCAAATCCGCTCTTCCCCTCTCTCCACCCCCAACCCCTTCATGTCGCCGTAGCAGCGCCCTTTTCTCAAATATTCTATCAAATCCTCTTATCTTATTCTCAACTATACTGGCTGCCATATCCACATCATCTCTTGCGTCCGTAGTGACTGTGTCCCTGCCAACCAGTCGTCTTCAGTCATTGCTTCAGCCATTGCTGGCTCCACTTTTCCCCCCTTCACGGCATTCCCATGTCAGACAGTAGTTCACAACGTCGACAGCCGCCTAGCCCGCTCGTATTTGCCCCGGAAACAATCCTGTCACCTCCCCAGCTCCAGAAGAGCAGCAGCAGCAATGGGTCTGGTTCTAATACCGTATCCATGCCATTTGTTCGACGCCATGTAACTCGACGTCTCAAGGCTGCCAAGGCTGAATGTGATAAGGAACTCCAACGAGTAACCAACAACATCACCTCGTTTTTCGAGGAGCGACTAAGAGAGGGCGATCATGAGACGGAAAGGGATCGTGAGCAAGGTAGAGGACAAGACCGCGATTCGCAGCTTGGAGATCCGGAGGTCCTTCGGGATATTCTTACATTCCACCCTGCAGAATTCGGTTCCGCTTTGCAGACCGATGAAAGCAGCTCCGACGGTGGCTACGATGCAGAAGTTGAGTATGGTCATCACAGTCGCCAGCGCACGTATCCTGTTCAAGACGAGTACGCCAATGTGCAAACTCTGACTCACTGCGCTTCATCGCCTCGCCTCAATGCATCTTCCTCTGGGTCCCAGCTGAGCCCTGGTTCTTTACGTCGCCAAAACACACTTCCCTGGGACAGGCCTCTTAGTTCTTCCGCTTCATCAAGTGCCATCGCTCCTAGCCCCGCTCCGTCGACCATCGTTTTACCTGACGCTCCGATTACCCGAAGGCAGAATAACGCTCCTGCTCCGACTTCTTGGGGAGCGGGGGGTGCACCCTCCCGGCGCCTTTCGCGCACGATACACATCCCTGTTCGCCCTTCGCATTCCGGTCAAAGTTCTCGCTCCACGTCTCGATCTCGATCCCCTTTACCTCCACTTTCTACTCACGCAAGTTTCTCCGACTTCATTTCTACTGGTTCCTCCACATCCAACCGCCGCTCTTCTAGGATTCTTGTCGATGACCCTATTGATCCAATTATGACCGCTCTCTACGACATCATCGCTGTTGCCACAGACGTCACTGACATGTCTATTGCGCAACTTACTGCTCAACCAAAGATATGTGAATCCCTTGTTCAGCGTGTTCAAAACATCGGCAAAGCGTGGGATGACCATCCTGACTGGCATGGCAGGAATTGGTATGTCCAAGTCCTTCTGGCAGTCGCCAGCTTGAGCCGAGTAGTAGAGTGGTGGGAGGCGGAAAAGCAGTTTTGGAATTTCGACGACAACGACGATGAACAGGATGAGCCGTTGACGTTCGTTATGAAACCCGCTGACGAGGAGGTTGCTGCTCTGTCACCCTCCAAGCATCATGACGCGGAATTGGAGAGCTTTAGACTCAATGACGACGACAAGCCCCTGCCAAGGCCCCCTTTTCCGACTCGAAAGTCGAGGGATGAACAACCTAAGGATCTTTCTGCACCCGCGGTAACTCCTGCACGAGAACATCTCGACATGCAACCTCGTGAATCGCCTGGCAAGGAGAATGCAGAGTCTGCTCGTGTCCTAGCCACCGAACGATTAAGGCTACAGGCGGAAACTGCTCACAACCAGAACATCGTTATGGAACTTAGCCTGGATGGCGAACACTTCATCTGGATCAATCATGCATGGAGAGTAGTGGTTGGGTAAGTGTCTTATGAGCATAGTGGGGTCTGGCTAACATCGTTGTACGCAGCACCGATCCTGATGTCCTGGCTGGGACACGGATATCAGGCTTACTCCCTCAGGCTGATTCGGGAGTCTTTAAGGAGGCAACTCAGCGCCTTATGGAGGATGATTCTCATACCGTCGAAGTACGGTTCAGACTGGAGGTCGAGCCAACAGTCGAGCGTGACCCATCCGCCGGTGGTCTCTACCAGCTCATGGAGGGTAAGGGGATGTTGATGATTGACCGTGAAGACGGTCAAGCTTCGCATACCATGTGGGTTGTCAAACCGATTGCTCCTGCTCGTTATGAACATGAAACGTTCCATCTTGAGGCGGACGACCTGGCACCCGAACCTGCTTCATCCACTCTTGCTACTTTTGGTGACCGAAGGCCAAACGAGCCCACAACTCCTTTCCCCTTCAGCCTACCCATCATGGCCGACCCCATCCTTTGTCGGATCTGTGACTGCCAAATCCCGCAGTGGTACTTTGAGAAACACAGCGAAACATGCGCGGAGACTCACCGGCTTGAGGCAGAAATTGTCGAATGCAACGAGTCGATTGCCGAGTTGCGGAACACAATCCGTGACCTTATATTAGCAGTTGATCGATCGTCCTCAGCTGCTATTCCAGAATATCGCGGCATGCCCATCTTTTTACCGACCTCCTCTCCTGTTTCGTCTCCTTTGCAGCTGTTCCGTGCTGGTAGGATGCAGCGGTTTGGTGTCAAGAAAACACAGAAACGGCTGTTAGACCAGCTTGACGATATCTTACAAGTTGCCTTCGAAGTTTCCATGCCCGCTCTCAAAGAGGAGGAAGCCAAGGAACCGATCGAACGCCAACGCCTACTGTCTCCCGGCTCTGAACGGAAGATCTCCCAAATTCGGAACTGGGCCAAACCAACGACAGAGGATGCAGCCTTGACTCAACTTCTTCAGGATGCTGAACGTGTCATGCGACAAAAGATTGACAATGTTGTCCGCATGCAAAACACAATTCGATATGCGGAGAAGATCTGGCATGAATGGGAAGAGCGAGTCGGTGAGGTTCTTGCTACCGTGGAGGAATCTGATGTCAGCGATGAGGAAGATGCTGAGGGTGACGCGGATTATGAAAACGAAGGGGACCGTGAAAATGAAGGAGGCCCTGAAAATGAAGGAGATGACAAGTCGAGTATGAAATCTGTGTATGCCTTTATAAGTGATACCTCGTCTGGACCAACACCCATAGCTTCGTCATCTCCCGCGCCCACTCCTACTCCTTCTGAACCCCGACCAACGTCCATACCTCTTCCGTCCGCCCCGATACCTATATACGGTCAGCGCCAGTCATTCCATACGAGATCATCCACACCTTCGTCAGTTTCTTCTCCCCTCGCGCTTGCAGCTCCAATAGTGGCCCCATCGACGGAGGATGATGCAATGCCGCCTATGACTCTCGACGATGTCCCCGCTTTGCAGATCAAGCCTCGTAAATCCAATCAGAGCCTCCTCGAACCCAAGTTCATCGTTACACCACCGACATCGCCGTTGTTTGCACCCCGAGACGTACCCTCCTTAACGCGCGAGACATCGATGAAACGTGGACATCGTAGACATTCCACTATCAATCCTGTTGCGACCGCTTCGGGGCCTCTTTCTCCTAGGCAGTCACCAGCAGCGTCGCTGTCCCGCACCACACCTGCGTCCATCAAAGATTTCGACATTATTAAACCTATCAGCAAGGGCGCGTTTGGTTCCGTATTCCTTGCGAAAAAGAAAGTCACTGGGGACTACTATGCCATCAAGGTCCTGAAGAAGGCTGATATGATTGCGAAGAATCAGATCACCAACGTCAAAGCTGAGCGGATGATTCTCATGAAGCAAGCGGACTCACCTTTTGTGGCCAAGCTCTACTTCACGTTCCAGAGTAAGGATAATCTGTACCTCGTGATGGAGTACCTCAATGGTGGTGACTGTGCTGCGCTCATCAAATCACTGGGCTCCCTACCCGAGGAATGGACGAAGAACTACATCGCCGAAGTGGTTCTTGGTTTGGAATACTTACATCAGCGTGGTGTTGTTCATCGGTGCGATATCTTGAATATCTTCGCCAACCTTAACACTGACTGTCATTGTTGCAGTGACTTGAAACCTGACAATTTGCTTATTGATCAACATGGTCATCTAAAGCTCACTGATTTTGGTCTAAGCAGAATTGGTCTGCTCGGCCGTCAAACGCGTGAAACTCAGTTAGGAAGAGCGCTGACGAGATACAGCTCGCGCTCTCGCCCACCGTCTATGGATTCTGCGTATCTGTCATCGCCACTAACTCATGCCGATCTTACCGGCGGAGGTTCGTACTTCTCTCAGCGGTCACATCCTGGTCCACGCATGGCAAATTCGCCTTATCCTACTTCTGCAGATGATGCCCCCGATTCAAGTGGGTCGGAACCCTTGCAAGGTATTCATAGACGTCGAAGCAAGGCGAACGACAGCCCTCTGCAGTCGTTCGCGACAGAACTTACGAATGATCTGCGTTCTCACTCTAGCTCAGGTGGCGCCACCCCACCAGGGGAGCAAAAGTTTGTTGGGACCCCGGATTACCTTGCGCCAGAAACTATTCTTGGTCTTCGTGGTGACGATGCTGCTGTAGATTGGGTATGTTTTTGTTTCGTTTTGACGAATTCCTAGTTGATTGTAAAATTTAGTGGGCACTCGGTGTCATCACGTACGAGTTCTTGTATGGACTCCCACCTTTCCATGCGGAGACTCCGGAGAAAGTCTTCGAGAACATTCTTTCAGGACATATTGAGTGGCATGAAGACTGGATTGAGTTTTCTGACGAGGCGAGGGACTTCATAGCCGCGTTGCTGACACTGGATCCCGCTGAACGCCTAGGATCGAATGGGACAGAAGAGGTCAAGGCCCATCCTTTCTTTGAGGGTATTGAATGGGATAAGGTCACCACTACAGAGGCCGTCTTCATTCCTCAGGTCACAGACCCTGAGTCAACCGACTACTTCGACCCTCGTGGTGCTATTCCCCAACTATTCCAGGATGACGATGATCAAGTCGCCATCGGCCAGCCCAGCTCAGATAGTCCCGTCATCGGTTCTACGACACTCCCCGCTTCCGTTCCGATACCAATTGCGAGCAGCAAGGACATAGTTTCTACCCCGAATAGCGACGATTTTGGTTCGTTCAGTTTCAAGAACTTACCCATTCTCAAGCAAGCCAACGATGACGTGATTCGCAAGCTAAAGACGGACCAGATGGCGCCTCTTTCGCAGGCGTTCACGGAGCCCATTGGCTTCCACCAGAGAAAACGCAGTCTGTCTCAGCGCTTCAAGAAACCGCCTCCTCAGGTGGTTACAAATATGGATC
>QFEU01009450.1:0-28087 GCA_003316345.1 Tricholoma terreum
AAAGGTATGATTCTCATCTCTTGCTCACATAGGAGAGCGACACAACAAGGGAAGAAATGATACTACTCACATAGTAAAGATCGCGTCATTGTGACACGGGTGGAATCCAGTGCACGGCCAAAGCCATCGGAGGAGAAGATCTCAGTCCGCAGCGAATATAGAACACGCATAGCTGCGTAACCAAGGACTGAAAGAGGGAGATTTGGTGTCGTGTCGAACGGATGACAAGAAAAAGAAAGAACGAACTTCATGTCATGTAGCCTCGTCCAGAACGATGACTGGAGTCTCGACAACATAAGAGTAACGACGCGTCAAAAACATGAACCGCAAAGAAAGAAAAACTGATACACTGTGCGGGCAATTGGTTGAAGCTTGCAAGTCGCAAAAAAAATCTGAAAACCTAGTCGGAAAGGTGTTTAGGGCCGGCGATTGCGCGGTACCTTTGTTGGTGACTTCTCTTCGATTCTGTTACATGTAACTTACATACTTATGACTTTTTCAACCGAGGGTGTCTGTCTCTCCCTCTTGATGGCAGCATCCAAGGCCTCTTCAACTGGCATCGCGCCTTCAGCAATATCAAGGGCAAGACCTGGTACATTCTCTCTGTCAACGAAGAGCAACATCATCCCTCAATAATGTTTCCTCTAACCTACTCACAGAAACTTTAGTGAAATGCGTCTTTCCGATAGACGCTTGCCCGTTCCCGGCCCATTTGTCAAGTAAACAGGGCGGAGGATAGTCCATTTGAATGTGTCGCGTTTCACAAGGTTCTTGTCAGCCTCATACTTGCAATGCATGTACGCAGGCATCGACACCCATATCCTCTTGGATGCCGCAATGTCGTCATTATTCTGCACAAGGTTATGTTAACGTCCACAGTGCAGAATGTATCATTACCCAGGTGGGGCCTTTTCTGAATCCCTCGAATCAAATACAGACACTAATACCAATCGTGGCCCAGGCCCCTGCACTCCCTCCATCGCATCAAACACTTTCACCGCGCCTTCGTAGTCTATCTTTTTCGTGCGTCCCGGCCTGCCTTTGCCTCCTGCCCTTGGAAGGTTTCTCTGAAGTCTGCGACAGAGGTATCTTCAAGAGAGAGTAAGACAGGGGAGGCGCCTCTGTTTTGATGTCGGCTCCAGAGCAGATGTGCGAGGCGGAGAGCGACCTAATGAATTAGGCTATGGTCAGAAAGCTCGTTTTGCACGACAAGGGGTTCGCTGCAAAGTGTGAAACATGTCCTGGATTCCTTTGTGGCTGGAATGTCAGTCATCATCCTCGAGAACATGCACCCGCTTTAACTTTTTCTGACTTGACTTTTTCGACCAAGAAAGTTGCGAAGTTTATCGAACGACACCAGACAATCAATCATAGAATTACATCAACCTATTTGTTTGCACATGCAGTGACAGTCAACCCAAAAAATCGGTCTCTCCCTTCTTGATCGCTGCGTCTAGCCCTTCTGCAATCGGCGTCTCACCACCAACAATATCGATTGCAAGGCCGGCTGCATCCTCTCTGTCAGCAAGTATTGCAAGAGCCTTCGCGACGTCGTCTCTCTGCACGTCAAGAAATCATCTGCCAACTTCTCACATGCGATATACATCAGACTCACAGAAATAGTCGTGACCAGATGCGTTCTTCCTATAGACGCCTTCCCAGTACCCGGATTGTTCGTGAGTCCTCCAGCACGGAGAATAGTCCATTTGAAAGTATCGCGCTTTATGAGATCCTTATCCGCCTCATATTTCCAGCGCATATACGCAGGGATGGCTCCTCGCACTCTCTTGGACATTGCAATATCCGCTTCGGTCTGTGCAAGGGCCCGATCATATTCGTCACGCCCAGCTCGGAATAACGGGAGAACTACTCACATAATGCGCAGGCACCTTGTCTGGATCCCTAACATCAACCGCCGAAACTAAGATTAACCTTGGTTTTTGCCCTTTAACACCTTCAATGCCATCAAACACCTTAACTGCGCCCTCAAAGTCCACCTTTCTCGTTCTTTCCTCCCCTCCCTTGCCACCAGCTCCCGCAGAGAAATAGATGATATCTTGTCCTTCGAAAACTGCGCTGAAGTCGCCAACTGGGGAGTCTTCTAGGGACAGGACAACAGGCTCTGCGGAGACGTCCTTGATGTCACCTTCGTGTGCTGTATCGCGAATGATTGATTTAACGGCATGTGTGGGGGTTAGGAGACACGCGAGCCGTAACGAGACCTGTTCTTCTGATGATCAGAACATGAGTCCATCATGGTTCTTACGCTGTACAGACATTTCCGTGCCCGCCCACAATCGTTATGTTTTTGGCCATCCTATACTAAGATCTGTTGGACCTTATCCTAAGTCTCCTGGGGGGTGATTGGGTGGTGGTTCCGATTCAAGGTGGGGGTTCGAACTGGCCTAGATCGTAGTCGCTTTACAATCATCATATAGAAGTCGCCATCCTAAGTGCGACCCGCATTATTCCGGGGTCATCCTGTCAGGGAATTACATGGAGCACTTTTACAGCCCGATCGGACGGCAAGTGCCAGGGGGAGAGTGAGAGCGGCAGACCTCTGTTCGGTCGGTTGGCCCCACTTCGACCGATTTCATAGCGCTCTATGCCAGGGTGCAATCGTAGAGGCGGCCTGATACGCCCATATATTAATATTCTGGTCTAGGGTAGCATTTTTCGCGATGGAGGAATAATCCCGTGAATACAAGAATATGTGGGGAGTCCAACACACTTCACCATGCTGAAGTTTTGCTAGTAGTTTCCATTTGGTTAGGCAAACGGAGCCAACGTCCGTTCATTTATTGTCCTCAGCCGTTAACGGCCGAACGCAGCTGCTTCCATTCTTTTGACTAAATCTACTTATCGGGATCTAGTTTACAGGGTCGTCTACATACTGGCATATAACTTTAAGTTGTTGGAGTTTCACTGGACACTTCCTGACCAATCGCTTAAACTCACCCCAGCGTGACCAGAATCAACCGGGGATCGTGTTGGAAGGCTTGGGGCGATTCACATCAACGACTTGTCGTCTCCATGTTTGGAACAAGGTCTACCTTTATCTAATGGGAATGACATCCAAATTCAGAGCGACCCTTGAGTATACCGTATTACATAGTCGCTCAAATGCGTGAAGGCAAACGTCAACTCTCAGCGTAGGTATCCTTGCCGTTACGGCTCGGCCCTTTGAAACGCCTGTTCTGAAAATCAGGGTCGATTCCTGCCAATGACTTAAGCCGGAGCATCTTGTTATCAGTTAGCAACTTCGGCGCGGATGCACTTGAGGACCGGGTTACAGTGCCCCTTCGTCAACGATAGAGAAAAATATTGATGAGTCATTATCATCCACTACCGGTGTGACGTCTGGCAGTGTCGATGTCGGATGTGGGGCATTGTGAGCTGTGTACATTTGAAGGCCGTTCCAGTTAGCGGAAGCAAAAAGTGTGCGTCAACAGCACAGCCCCCGTGCCAGATGTAGATATATGAAAATCATTTTGTTCAAAGGGGAACTATTTGAAATGGAGCAAGGAGATTCAAGAACGAGATCAATCACTTTCTGTCGTGTGATAAGAATACCCAATTGCAAGGAATTTGAGCGCTGACAGCGAGAGGTAGAATATAGAGCAGTCACAAGTTGTGTGGCGCGGTTAACGTGCGAAATCTTCTCTCAGTTCATCATGTCCGAGTCACCGGATCCTTTTGTGACATCCTGTTCACCACAACCCCGAAATGCAGAAGTGGCCTGAACTTTGTACTCAGGCTACACTTGTCAATGATTATCCTCTCAGCTACTATGGGCGTAGTAAAGATGGTCTTGAAGATCTAGAGGCATTATAGCGGTTGAAGGGGTCATTTTATCATTTGCTGTGCACTGGCCCCAACCTGCAGGCAAGGGCTTGTCACCATATGTCGGACCCGTACCTAAACCGAACTGAGGTTACACGTACGGCCTCGGCTTCCGGCCATTATGTATGTTTTTCCTATACGCAAATGATCAGGTTCTTCCACAGGAACGAGCAGAAGGTGCTTATGGAGAATGCTTGTGCAAGATGCACATCGGGCACGATCGTTCAACCATGATCGGATGCTTATCTTCCGCCCTGGCTTGCCTCACTATTTATGTCGGCGTTATTGTGTCCTTCTTCATCCTTGCCCTCTGGTCGTTTGTCTTCTCCCAGTATACCCGTTCTTTGGTTTTTATAATGGCTCCCAGTTTGCAACTGCCGACACTGGACAATACCGTGGGAGCTGTCTTTTTAGGGATCGCCGCTGCTTCTTTGTAAGTCGTCCCCCGTACTTGAGAGACAATGCTGGGGCTGAGAGAACCGCAGTATTTTCGGTCTGAATACCCTCCAAGCATATACATACTATCACCGATATCCCAATGACTCCCTCCTACACAAAGTTTCTGTGCGTACCAAGCTTGTCTGCGTCTACCTAGAACCGAACACTGAACATGGGCGACAGGTTGCTATCCTATGGTATTCTCGAGATCAAGGGGGCTTAGGCTCGATGCTGACTTAACTTGGTGTAGGGTGCTTGACACATTCCATCTCATCTTGTGTATACATGCCATCTACACCTACATCGTTACCGAGTTCGGGAACATCGCCTCTTTGACGACCATATGTTGGTAAGAGGCTTTGTTCTGTCTGTTGCACCTTAGCTTACCTATATCATTATGCTTTTAGGTCATTAAGGGTCAGTACAATACATGTCGTGTTTCTATCATAATTACTGACAACTTCAACATAGCTTCAAGTTGCCGTCAATGTACGTTGATCATCCAGTCACATCTCGTCGTAGGTTCTTACTTCTTGCAAAGGTGGTGATTGTACTTATGGTGCACACGTGAGTAATCCCGTATCTAATCTGTCTCTATTAACTGACGTTCTGTCGGCAGCCTATACGCCCACCGAGTTTGGTTGCGTCAGTTCTTCCATTTCTTCGACAACGTTCAAGTTTTTCTTACGTTATCCTATCAGTTGGTGGCTATCTTCATGGCTTCCTGGGATATCTCGTGGTATGTCTGACATCTGGCCCGAATATTTGCATAGTATGCTTACCTATATAAACTCCAGGTCGCTGTGGTCGCGGGAGGCTTCGGTACGGTCAAAACGTGATGACTGAAGCTTTATAACTAATTTTGCTTTGATCACTGCAGGGATCGGAATAGGTAAAATTCTCTCCTTTGAAAGTTGGCGTTCCGAGCTAACTATCTTTTGTCTAGTCTTGAGCTATAAAATGTACGCTAATTGTACCTTGTCATCGCACTTGGCTAAACTATTGTCTCAGTTATACCGTGAACACATTCCTGGACCTCAATGACATTGCCGTGAGTAGCTCCGCTTACGCCAGAACTTCCTTGCCGACCTCGATTCCTCGTGCATGCAGTGGGCAATCAACGCTTCTCTTGGCACCTCAACGACCATCGACTTCGTTATCACGGGAACAATGTGTTATTATCTGCGAAAGAGTAAAGGGATCGAAACTAAGTGAGTCCGCTTACATCACGAGATATACCAAGTTAACCTACAGCTCGTCTTACAGTCTAAATTCGAGAATATCGAGGTTAATGCAATATACCCTGGGTTCTGGGCTCTTCACCAGGTAAAGCAGTCGATTCGAGCAAACCGTCTCAAGTCACTGAAAGTCTCCCCAGCGCATGTTCCCTGTCGGCAATGTTCTCGGTCGGTCTCCATCCTATATGATGATGACCACCCGACTTACGACCTCTACACAGTACATTCTTATGCCACATACATTCATCGTCCTCGCCCTGGAATTTCTCCTCACCAAATGTTCGTTTTACGTTTCTCGCTCTTTTATCCTTGGCTTATGTCTCGCATGTAGTATACGTTTGTTCGTTCCTAGCCATGTTGAACTCACGGCAACGTACGCGAAGGCCAAGTGAAGAAGAAGCTTCCAACGGGATCCCCAGACATCTTCTGAAACTTCAATCAACGGTCAGCTTCCGTAACTATTCACTACCATCGGTGCCAGCACGATCAGCTTACTCTCAGGTACGTTTCTATATCTTTTTGATCTTGCAGTCCCTGAATTGGTAATCCAGGAAACGTTATCTGGGGACAAAAGTTACCCAAGCTGGCGGTAGGCTCCCCAGCGCAAATCATTTCCATGTTAGTAGTTCAGCTTTTGCCTCTATCCGTTCACTTTGACTGACGGTCTTGTGATTAAAGCATCTCTCTTTGACTACCTTAGTATCGCACTGCATCACCGATTCTTCGCACTCATTGTACCGTAGCCTAGCATTTTCTTTCGTTCCTGCATACCCCCGTAGCACACGTCACTCTTTTGCACGAGATGGACTTTCAATTCAGCAGAGCCTGAGATGTAACAGTATTTAGCGTCGACGTTAAGATCAGACATTCATCTATCTGATAGGAATACCCAATTGCAAGGCATTTGAGCGCTGACAGTGAGACTACTAATGGTTACCGTGCGAAATCTTCTATTAGTACTTCGCCTGTCACTGCTGACCACCGAGGAAGGAAAAGCCATGCAAAATCCTTGGAACGTTGCTAAACGTTTGACCGGATTTTCCCAACATCAAAATCAAAACATTTGCAGCGGGGAAAATCTGTGGATCCTCCTTATAAGGAAAATCCACGGTTTTTCCCCGCCACAAAATTACTCATTTTGGCTTCATTCTCCTGCGGAGAAAACCTTGACAACGTTACAAGGATTTTCCATCAGTTTTCCCCGCCCCGAAATGGTGGGGTGCCACCAGTGTGTCATACCCCCATGTTCTCGAACGGTGTTGACGCAGATTATAATAATTTTTTCTCAGCTACTATGGGCATAAACTGGCTTATACAACGCCTTGAAGATCTAGGGACATCATTGCAGTTGAAGGGGTCATTTTACTTAGCATTTACTGTGCAGCCTGCAGGCAAAAACCCACACTGAACTGAGGTGTGCGACCATGGTGTCTGACTATCATGTATGTTTTCCCGTTGGCATATGCCTTTGTCTATCACAGGGAAGGACAGAATGTGCTTATGGAGAAGGCTTCTGCAAGGTACACCGTGACATCGGGCTTCCGCCCTGGCTTCCCTCTACTTATGACGGTGTTATTGTGTCTTTCATCCTTGCCCTCTCGTTGGTTGCCGTCTCACAGTATATCCACCCATCTCATAATGGCTTCCACCTTGGAACATATGACAGTGGATAATACTGTAGGAGCCGTCTTTGTAGGGATCGCGGTTTCTTCTTTGTAAGTTGTCCGTATTTCAGAGTCAAGGCTGCAGCTGAGAGCCCCGCAGCGTTTTCGGGATCACTACCCTCCAAGCGTTTACATATTATCACCGATATCCCAATGACTCCCTCCTGCACAAACGCTCGGTGCGTATCAAGGTTGTCTGGGCCCATCCAGAACCGCATACTGAATTTGTGCTGTAGGTTGCTATTCTATGGTATTCTCGAGATCAAGGGGACTAAGGCCCGATGCTAACTTCATTTGATGTAGGGCGCTTGATACATTCCATCTCATCCTGTGTACGCATGCTACCTACGTCTGCGTTGTTACTAGGTTCGGAGACATCGCCTCTTTGATGAACTTAGGCTGGTATGAGGCGTTGTTCCATTGCTTGGGCCTTAGCTTACCTTGTTTCCAGGTCATTAAGGGTTCGGTACATATCATGTGTTCTATCTTATTACTGACAACTTCAACATAGCTTCAAGTCCCTGTCAATGTATGTTAATCATCCAGGCACATCTCGTCGCATATTCTTACTTCCTTCGAAGGTGGTGGTTGTACTTATGGTACAAACGTGAATAATCCTCTATCTGATCTGTCTCTATCAACTGACGTTCTTTCGGCAGCCTATACACCCACCGAGTTTGGTTGCGTCAGTTTCTTCCTTTCTTCGACAACGTTCGAATTTTTCTGACGTTGTGCTCTCAGTTGGTAGTTACCTTCACGGATTCCTGGGATATTTTGTGGTACGTCTGACAGGTTTCCCTAATATTTGCATAGTATGTTTACCTATATAAACTCTAGGCCGCTGCGGTCGCGGGAGGCCTCGGTACGGTCAAAACATGATGACAAAAGCTCTGGAACTGATTATGCTGTCATTACCTCCTGCAGGGACGGGAATAGGTAATCAACTCCCTTTTGAAAGTTGGCGACATCCGAGCTAACCCACTGTTGTCTAGTCTTAAGCTATAAAATGTATCCTAATTGTTCCTTGTCATCGCACTCAGCTGAACTATGTTTCAGTTATACCATAAACACACTCCTGGACCTTAATAACATTGGTGTGAGTAGCCCTGTTTACGTTCCGACCTCTTTGCTGACCTCGATTCTTCGTGCATGCAGTGGGCAATCAACACTTCGCTTGGCATGACGACAGCCCTCGACTTTGTCATTGCAGGAGCCATGTGTTATTATTTGCGAAAGAGTAAAGGGATCCACACTAAGTCAGTGCGTTCACATCATAAGATATAGCAAGTTAATCTACAGCTCGTTCTGCAGTCTAAATTCGAGGATATCGAAGTCAATGCAATATATCATAGGTTCTGGGCTCTTCACTAGGTAAAGCGGTCCATTTGAGCAAACCGTATCAACCCACTGAAAGTCTCCTCAGCGCCTGCTCCTTGTCGGCGATGTTCTCAGTCGGTCTTCATCCCTTATAATGGTGATCACTCGTCTTACGACTTCCACTTACACAGAATATTTTTCTGCCGAATACATTCATCGTCATTGCCTTGGAATTCCTCCTTACCAAACGTTCGTTCCATGTTTCTCACTCTGTTCTGGCCTTGGCTAACGTCTTGCATGTAGTATACGTTTGTTCGTTCCTAGCCATGTTGAACTCACGTCAATGTACGCGAAGGCCAAGTGAAGAAGCTTCCAACGGGATACCCAGACATCTCTTGGAACTTCAATCACCCGTCAGCTCTCGTAACTATCCACTACTATCGTCCCCACCACCATCAGCTTATTCTCGGGTACGTTTCTATATCATTTTTTAACCTTGCAGTCACTGAATGGGTCATACAGGAAACAATATCCGGGGAGAAAAGTTACCCTTGGTGGTAGGCTCCCCAGCTCGAATCAGCTCCATATCAATAGTTTTGCCTGCATCTGTTCACTTTGATTGACGGTCTTGTGATTAAAGCATCTTTTTGACTATCTTATCGCACTGTATCGTTAATTCTTCGCACTTATTGTACCGTGGCCTGGCCTTTACTTTCATTCTTGCATACGCCCCGTAGCAGTCACTCCTTTATATTCAGCAGAGCTGACTCCAAGATCCAATAGTATTTAGCGTCGACGTTAGGAAGAAAGGATATTCGTGAATCATTATTAACTACTGTACCAGTTTGACGTCTGGCAGTGTCAACGTCGGATGTGGAGCATTGTGCATATGCCCCGTTGGTGGAAGCCAAAACTTGAAAGTGGACGGTGGAATGTTTGTCAAAATTCCTTCCCACGAGATTGATCACGAAATCTAAAACTCTATCGTATGCTAAGAATACTCAACGAGCTTACGAGCCTTAGGCATACTATCCGCCACTCTGTCTCCAGCTCGTACTAGATTGCAAGGAATTTGGGTGCTGAGAGTGAGAGGCAAAAATAATGAACTTGAAATTCTGGGACTGTTACCGTGCGAAATCTTCTCTCTGAATTTCCGAACTCCGGGCTTGAGGCTGCATCACCAGTCACCCGTCATCTCGTTCACCATGGTCCACAACCCGGAAGTGGTTCCAACTTTGTTGACTCAGGTTATTCAATGGTCGTTTTGTCTCAGCTACCATGGGCGTAAAACTGGGTTTCAAGGCCTTGAAGATCTAGTTCAACTGTTCAAGGGGTCATTTTATCTTTTACTGTAGGCAAAGACCACCGGACATGCTCTGTCGGTCCGTACCTACACAGAACTGAAATGTACGGCCTTGGTGTCCGACTATCATGTATGTTTTCCCGTTGGCATATGCTGTTATCACAGGGAAGGACAGAATGTGCTTATGGAGAAGGCTTCTGCAAGGTACACCGTGACATCGGGCTTCCGCCCTGGCTTCCCTCACTACTTATGACGGTGCTATTGTGTCCTTCGTCCTTGCCCTCTCGTTGGTTGCCTTCTCACAGTATACCCAGCCATCTCATAATGGCTTCCGGCTTGCAACATACGACAATGGACAATACTGTAGGAGCTGTCTTTGTAGGGATCGTGGTTTCTTCTTTGTAAGTTGTCCGTACTTCAGGGTTAAGGCTGCGGCTGAGAGCACCGCAGTGTTTTCGGCATCACTACCTTCCAAGCGTATACATATTATCACCGATATCCCAACGACTCCTTCCTGCACAAACTTTCGGTGCGTATCAAGGTTGTCCGCATCTATCCAGAACCGCATACTGAACTTATGCTGTAGGTTGCTATTCTATGGTATTCTCGAGATTAAGGGGACTTAGGCTCGATGCTAATTTAATTTGATGTAGGGCGCTTGACACATTCCATCTCATCCTATCTACGCATGCCACCTACGTCTGCGTTGTTACTAGGTTCGGAGACATCGCCTCTTTGAAGAACGTAGTCTGGTATGAGGCGTTGTTCTATTGCTTGCGCCTTAGCTTACCTTGTTTCCAGGTCATTAAGGGTCGGTACAGATCATGTATTTTATTCTTATTACCGACAATTTCAACATAGCTTCAAATCGCAGTCAATGTATGTTAATCATCCAGTCACATCTCGTCGCATATCCTTATTTCTTTCGAAGGTGGTGATTGTACTTATGGTGCAAACGTGAATAATTCTGCATCTGATCTGTCTCTATCAAATGATGTTCTTTCGGCAGCCTATACGCCCACCGAGTTTGGTTGCGTCAGTTCCTTTCTTTCTTCGACAACGTTCGAATTTTTCTTACGTTGTGCTATCAGTTGGTGGTTACCTTCATGGTTCACTGGGATATCTTGTGGTACGTCTGATAGATTTCCCTAATATTTGCATTGTATGTTTACCAATATAAACCCCAGGCCGCTGCGGTCGCGGGAGGGTTTGGTACGGTCAAAACATGATAACAGAAGCTCCGAAATTGATTATGCTGTCATTATCTGCAGGGACAGGAATAGGTAATCTACTCCCCTTTGAAAGTTGGCGACATCCGAGCTAACCCGCTGTTGTCTAGCCTTAAGCTATAAAATGTATCCCAATTGTTCCTTGTCATGGCACTCAGCTGAACTATGTTTCAGTTATACCATAAACACACTCATGGACCTGCATGACATTGGTGTGAGTAGCCCCGTTTACGCTCTGACTTCTTTGCCGACCTCGATTCTTCGTGCACGCAGTGGGCAATCAACGCTTCTCTCGGCATGGCGACAGCCCTCGACTTTGTCATTGCAGGAGCCATGTGTTATTATCTGCGAAAGAGTAAGGGGATCGAAACTAAGTCAGTACGCTCACATCATAAGATATAGAAAGTTAGCCTACAGCTCGTTCTGCAGTCTAAATTCGAGGATATCGAAGTCAATGCAATATATCATAGGTTCTGGGCTCTTCACTAGGTAAAGCGGTCCATTTGAGCAAACCGTATCAACCCACTGAAAATCCCCTCAGCGCCTGCTCCTTGTCGGCGATGTTCTCAGTCGGTCTTCATCCCTTATAATGGTGATCATTCGTCTTACGACTTCCACTTACACAGAATATTTTTCTGCCGAATACATTCATCGTCATTGCCTTGGAATTCCTCCTTACCAATTGTTCGTTCCATGTTTCTCACTCTGTTCCGGTCTTGGCTAACGTCTTGCATGTAGTATACGTTTGTTCGTTCCTAGCCATGTTGAACTCACGTCAATGTACGCGAAGGCCAAGTGAAGAAGCTCCGAACGAGATACCCAGACATCTCTTGGAACTTCAATCAACGGTCAGCGCTCGTAACTATCCACTACCACCGTCCCCACTACCATCAGCTTATTCTCATGTACGTTTCTATATCCTTTTTAAACCTTGCAGTCACTGAATGGGTCATACAGGAAACAACATCCGGGGAGAAAAGTTGCCCTTGGCGGTAGGCTCCCCAGGTCGAATCAGCTCCATATCAGTAGTTTTCCTGCATCTGTTCACTTTGACTGATGCGTCTTGTGATTAAAGCATCACTTTTTGACTATCTTATCGCACTGCATCATCAATTCTTCGCACTTATTGTACCGTGGCCTGGCATTCTTGCATACGCCCGTAGTAGTCACTCCTTTATAGATGGACTTTCAATTCAGCAGAGCTGACTCCGAGGTCCAATAGTAGTATTTAGCGTCGACGTTAGGAAGAAAGGATATTCATGAATCATTATTAACTACTGTACCAGTTTGACGTCTGGCAGTATCAACGTCGGATGTGGAGCATTGTGCATATGCCCCGTTGGTGGAAGCCAACACTTGAAAGTGGACGGCCGCGGTGTGACTACATGCCATGATGCAGCACATGGCACATGTTTGTAAAGGTTTCTTCCCACGACTCGGAGATCGATCACAAAATCTAAAACTCTATCGTACGCTAAGAACACTCAACGAGCTTACGAGCCTTCGGCACACTACCTCCGCCACTCTGTCTCCAGCACGTACTAGATTGCAAGGAATTTGTGCGCTGAGAGTGAGAGGGCAAAATAATGAACTTGAAAATCTGGGACTGTTACCGTGCGAAATCTTCTCTCTGAATTTCCGAACTGGCTTGAAGCTGCATCACCGGCCCGGGTCACCTGTCATCTCGTTCACCATGGTCCACAACCCGGAATTGGTTCCAACTTTGTTGACTCAGGTTATTCAATGGTCGTTTTGTCTCCGCTACCATGGGCGTAAAACTAAGTTTCAAGGCCTTGAAGATCTAGTTCAACTGTTCAAGGGGTCATTTTATCTTTTACTGTAGGCAAAGCCCCACCACCGGACATGTTCTGTCGGTCCGTACCCACACAGAACTGAGATGTACGGCCTTGGCATCCGGCTATCACGTATGTTTTTACATATGTCGTTTTTGATCACAGGGAAGGGCAGAAGGTGTTTATGGAGAAGCCTTGCGCAAGATACATGACATCGATTGTTCACTGGCAACGTTACCATAGTCGGATGTTTGTCTTCCTGCCTCCTTATTTATGTAGGTGCTATTTTGTCCTTCTTCATCCTTGCCCTACCATTCACTGCCTTCTTTCAGTGCCACGGCATTCCCACTTTAGATTTTATGATGGCTTCCAGCTTGCAACATACGCCAATGGACAATACCGTAGGAGCTGTCTTTGTAGGGATCGCGGTCTCTTCTTTGTAAGTTCTCTGCCGCACTTAAGAGCAAAGACTGGGGTTGAGAGAACTGCAGTGTTTTCGGCATCACTACCCTTCAAGGATATACGTATTATCACCGATATCCCAATGACTCCCTCCTGCACAAACTTTCTGTACGTATCAGAGTTGTCTGCGTCTGTCCAGAACCGCATACTGAACTTATGCCACAGGTTGCTATTTTATGGTATTCTCGAGATCGGGGCTTAGGCTCGATGCTGACTTAACTTGGTGTAGGGCGCTTGACACATCCCATCTCACCCTGTGTACGCATGCCGTCTACGTCTCCATTGTTGCTGGGTTCGGGGACATCACCTCTTTGACGAACATAGTTTGGTATGAGGCATTGTGCTGTTTATTGCACCTTAGTTTATCTATATGCTTTCAGGTCATTAAGGGTTAGTACAGGACATGTCATTTTTCTATTTTTATTACTAACAACGTCAACATAGCTTCAAATCGCCGTCAATGTATGTTATTCATCCAGTATATCTCGTCGCATGTTCTTACTTCTTTCGAAGGTGGTGATTATATCTGCGGTGCAAAGGTGAGCAATCCCGTATCTAATCTATCTCTATTAATTGAACGTTCTTTCGGCAGCCTATACGCCCACCGAGTATGGATGCGTCAGTTTTTCATTTCTCCGACAACAATCAGATTTTTCTTACGCTGTGTTATCAGTTGGCGGTTACCTTCATGGATTCCTGGGATATTTTGTGGTATCCGACAGATTCCCTTAACGTTTTCCATAATATGCTTACCCATATAACTCTAGGCTGCTGCGGTCGTGGGAGACTTTGGTACGGTCAAAACATGATGAAAAAAACTCTGAAACTGATCACACCTTCATCACCCCCCGCAGTGATGGGAATGGGTAATTTACTCCCCTTTGACAGTTAGCGACCTCCGAGCTAATCCAGTTTTGTTTAGTCTTGACCTATAAAATGTATGCCAATTATATCTTGTCATCAGATTTAGCTGAACGATGTTTCAGTTATACCATAAACACACTCCTAGAACTTCATGACATTGCTGTGAGTAAACCCGTTTGCACCCTGAATTCCTTGCCGACTTCGATTCCTCGTGCATGCAGTGGGCAATCAACACTTCTCTTGGCACGACGACAGCCCTCGACTTTGTCATTGCAGGAGCCATGTGTTATTATCTGCGAAAGAGTAAAGGGATCCACACTAAGTGAGTACGCTTACATCACGAGATATAGCAAGTTAACCTACAGCTCGTTCTGCAGTCTAAATTCGAGAATATCGAGGCTAATGCAATATATCCTAGGTTCTGGGCTCTTCACTAGGTAATGCAGACCATTTGAACAAACTGTATCAAGTCACTGAGGATTTCCTCAGCGCCTGCTCCTTGTCGGCGATGTTCTCAGTCGGTCTTCATCCTTTATAATGATGACCACTCGTCTTACGACTTCCACTTACACAGTATATTTTTCTGCCGAATACATACGTCGTCATCGCCTTGGAATTCCTCCTCACTAAATGTTCGCTCCACGTTTCTCACTCTTTTTTCCCTCTTGGCTTATGTCTCGCATGTAGTATATGTTTGTTCGTTCCTAGCCATGTTGAATTCACGTCAACGTACGCGAGGGTCGAGTGAAGAAGCTTCGAACGGGATACCCAAACATCTCCTGAAACTTCAATCAGTCAGCTTCCGTAACTCTCCACTCCGATCGGCTTATTCTCAGGTAAGACTTCATATCCTTTTCAATCTTGTAGTTACTGAATAGATCATACAGGAAGCGTCATCCGGGCACAAAAGTTACCCTTGGCGGTAGGCTAGGTCGAACTATTTCAAACTTAGTAGTTTTTCCTGCGTCCGCTCACTTTGACTGGTATTGTGAATAGAGCATCTCTTTTTGACCATCTTATCGCACTCATTGTACCGTAGCCTAGCACCCTCTTTCGTCCCCGCATACGTAGCACACGTCACTCCTTTGTGGAGTTTTCAATTCAATTGAGATGTAACAGCATGTGCACGTGGCGTCGACGTTATGGAAAGATAAGATATTCATGTGTCATCATCTCGTGAGTGCACAGTTTGACGTCTGGCAGTGTCAACGTCGGATGTGCTTTGCACATATGCCTGTTGGCGAAAGCAAAAAATGGACGGCATGCACATGTCTGAAGTCTGTATTACTTAATGTGCAAATGATTGATATACACATGCATGTTTTCCCCAAGCCGAGGTCGGTCGCTTCGGATTTAGATTCTATCGCGTGGTTGGAACGCTCATGTATGGAATTCGGGCGCTGAGGGTGAGAGGCGAAAAGCGACGAACTTGAAAAATCTAGCAATTTGACAGTTACCGTGCGCTGTTCATCGGTCACCAGTCATCCCATGGTCCACAACCTTGGTTCGAAGGTCTTTTCCCCCCCCAGCTATTATGGTAAAACTGGCTTTCAAGGCCTTAAGGATCTAGAGACATTATAGCAGTTGAAGGGATCAGTTTAACATTCAAGTCGCTGTACAGCCCCCACCACCAGTCATGCCTGTACCCCACACCGAACTGAAGTGTGCGGCGGCTTTGGTATCCGGCTATCATGTATGTTTTTCCCATTGGTATATGCCGTTGTTGATGATCACAGGAAAATGCTTATGGGGAAGGCTTGCGCAAGATACATGACATCGGGTACGATTGCTCTAAATTCAACCATGATCGGATGCTTATATTCGGCCTTCCATTATTTATGTCGGTGTTATTGTGTCCTCTTCCTTGCCCTGTCGTTGGTTGCCTTCTCTCTGTTTACCCGTGCTTTCAAGTTGGCTTTTACAATGCCTTCCAGCTTGCAAGATATGACAATGGACAATACTGTAGGAGCTGTCTTTGTCGGGATTGCGGTTTCTTCTTTGTAAGTTATCCGTACTTCAGAGTCAAGGCTGCGGCTGAGAGCACCGCAGTGTTTTCGGCATCACTACGCTTCAAGGATATACATATTATCACCGATATCCCAACGACTCCCTCCTGCACAAACTTTCGGTGTGTATCAAGGTTGTCTGCGTCTATCCAGAACCGCATACTGAACTTATACTATAGGTTGCTATTCTATGGTATTCTCGAGATCAAGGGGGCTCAAGCTCGACGCTGACTTAACTTGGTGTAGGGCGCTTGACACATTCCATCTCATCCTGTGTACGCATGCCGTTTACGTCTCCATTGTTGCCAGGTTCGGGGACATCACCTCTTTGACGAACATAGTTTGGTATGAGGCGTTGTGCTGTTTGTTATACCTTAGCTTACCTATATGCTTTCAGGTCATTAAGGGTCAGTACAAAACATGTCGTGTTGTATTCTTATTACTGACAACTTCAACATAGCTTCAAGTTGCCATCAATGTATGTTATTCATCCAGTCACATCTCATCGCATTTTCTTACTTCTTTCGAAGGTGGTGATTGTGCTTGTGGTGCAAATGCGAGTAATCCCGTATCGAATCTGTCTCTATTAACTGACGTTCTTTCGACAGCCTATATGCCCACCGAGTTTGGTTGCGTCAGTTCCTTTCTTGCTTCGACAACGTTCGAACTTTTCTTACGGTGTACTCTCAGTTGGTGGTTATCTTCATGGATTCCTGGGATATTTTGTGGTACGCCTGACAGACATCCCTAATATTTGCCATAATATGCCTACCCATATAACTCTAGGCTGCTGCGGTCGCGGGAGGCTTCGGTACGGTCAAAACATGATGAAAAAAGCTCTGAAACTGATCATGGCTTCATCACCTTCTGCAGGGACGGGAATAGGTAATTTACTCCCCTTTGCAAGTTAGCGACTTCCGAGCTAACCCATTTTGTCTAGTTTTAACCTATAAAATGTATGCCAATTGTATCTTGTCATCAGACTTAGCTGAACGATGTCTCAGTTATACCATAAACACACTCCTAGAACTTCATAATATTGCTGTGAGTAACCCCGTTTGCGCCCTGACTTCCTTGCCGACTTTGATTCCTCGTGCATGCAGTGGGCAATCAATACTTCTCTTGGCACGACGACAGCCCTCGACTTCGTCATTGCAGGAGCCATGTGTTATTATTTGCGAAAGAGTAAAGGGATCCACACTAAGTGAGTACGCTTACATCACGAGATATAGCAAGTTAACCTACAGCTCGTTCTGCAGTCTAAACTCAAGAATCTCGAGGCTAATGCAATATATCCTAGGTTCTGGGCTCTTCACTAGGTAATCCAGGCCATTTGAGCAAACCCGTGTCAAGTCACTGAAAGTTTCCTCAGCGCCTGCTCCTTGTCGGCGATGTTCTCAGTCGGTCTTCATCCTTTATAATGATGACCACTCGTCTTACGACTCCTACACAGTATATTTTCCTGCCGAATACATTCATCGTCATCGCCTTGGAATTCCTTCTTACCAAATGTTCGTTCCACGCTTCTCACTCTTTTCCAGTCTTGGCTTATGTCTCGTATGTAGTATATGTTTGTTCGTTTCTAGCCATGTTGAACTCGCGTCAACGTATGCGAAGGCCAAGTGAAGAAGCTTCGAACCATAACTATGTACTACATTCGGTTCCAGCACGATCGGGTTCCTCCCAGGTACGTCTCCGGATCCTTTTTAATCTTGCAGTTACTTAATGGATCATACAGGCAACAACATCCGGGGAGAAAAGTTACCCTTGGCAACAGGCTCCCCAGGTCGCATTATTTCCTTGTTAGTAGTTCTGCCTGCCTCCATTCAACTGTGATATGGACTCACGGTCTTGTGAATAGAATCTCTTTTATCGCAATGCATCATCGCATTCATAGCCTAGCTTTCGTTTCTTGCATACCCCCATCACTCCTTTCAAAGCGTCTTTGTATAAGATGATGTATTATGTAAGTAATTACAGGAAAGGGGTACTAATAGGTAGATCACGAAATGATGAATGACATGTGGTTGTCGAGGGAACATCGAACAGAGTTGACCCGTCGCGCAGCCGTGGCACAATTGCAATGCACTGGCACCGCGAGGTAGATGGTGCTTTGTTGCCGTCCCTGTCGTTGTAGCAACCGCCATCTGGTCGCTCCGTTGTGCCAGTGCCGTTATCCATCCTGCGAGCGGTTGCTCGGAAGAGGGTGGTGGCGTTATTAGTTTCGATTCTTCGTGCCTGGTGCTGGTGCTGACACTCTCCGCCATCAACCGTTGACACTGCGAGCATGGGCTCACAGCTATAGCAGGAGGGGGTGGCTGCCCTCGGGTTCGTTATCGTGTTCGCGTTTAGTCATCGCCGTTCGTCTTGCTGTCGGTTATCATGCTGTTGTCACTCCCACCCTCCACTCTCCTTTGGTAGTCAGCATGCTTTGCCCTCTAGGTGAACTCACCGTGTATAACAAAGAAATCCTCTGCCAGTCTAATCGTAAGCCGGGTAAGGCTCGTACTCGCCAGCTAACAAGGGGTGTGCGGCGAGCCCTCGGGGGGCTATCTAGATTTTGGACATGGTTAGTGGGACGGGACAGAGCGAGGAGGAAGGTAAAGATGCTACGGTGAATGCAAAACCAAGCACGTGCATGTAACGGTTTGCCAAGTCAGAAAATATGGCTTCGCAACTTCAAACCACCTCTCTTCCATGTTCCGCCTGCAATTCTCGCACCATTCAAGACAAACGCAACAGAGTAGTACTAGCAGCTTTTATTGATGGTTACACAGACGGTTGCGCACTGCTACACGGCGCATAGCAAGTCCAAATTCCAGCGTATGAGGAACAATTGCCTCCTCTCACCTGTCACAAACTTGAAAGCCATCGCAAGACGCTGACCTCGACATACACAACCCCCGGACTTGTACGACACGAAAACGACACATCCCATGCCAGCATCACCCGATGGCCGACCGCAACCATCACAAAGGTGCCGGAAGGAAGGTTGTGGCGGAGCAGGCAACGAGAGGCACCAGGTGTAGCATGCGAGCGGTGTGGTAGCGTGGGCCCATAACGACGCCCTAGAGCGCTCGTTCGGTGTTCCGTTGTACACGACAACGATACATTGTTTCAGCACGTTATGGTCTTTACCCCTTCCTGTAATTATTATATGATTCTGATGTTACAGACGCGCGATTTGGCTTTTGTGTGTGTTGCTTTTGCTCGAAGTTCGTTTTTGCAGAGTGCAACACCGAGCCTTCGTACCGAGTCGGTCAAAGTTGCTCTATAAAAGAGTACAGCTGGAAGGGCTGAGACCCCGAAGCTAAGCTCGAAGCTTTCGAGGCTGAGTGAACACTCAACCGATACATAATACTGCCTGGTGCCACTGGGGATTGTTGTACATATGTACGATTGATCGTTTGAACAGCATAGTTGGTTCCTGGCCCAGGAAGCCTGGAACCGTACTACCTCCAACTTGAAGCTCCTTCGTAATCGCTCACATTTGCGACTGACCAAGTATGCCATCAAATCTCGGGATCCGCTCCAAGTTGAAGAGCCTCATCGCCCATGGGAAGCAGAAGAAGGCAGACGGGAAAGCTAAAAGGTAGAGAGGCTCGTTATTGCCTCGATCACTTGTCTCTAGTGACCCATCACTCCGCCCAGTTCCTCCAGATCATCTCCAGTTCTCTCCCACACACCGACAGACCCAAAAGCTGCGCCTGGTCCCTCAAGAATTGCTGATTCAGAACCATGGGAGGCCTGGAAGCTCGATCAAGAATTTCTTCGCGAACTGTCGGACTGGAATGCCAAGCACCCAGAAACAAATCTCGTTCGCAACACCTCTGTCTTGATAGATCAGGGCAAGGAGCTCCTTGAGGTCATTCCAGACGGTCCTATCCCCTTCCGCGGTTTTGTCAAAGCGTTGACATGCCTCGTAAGGCTTGGTATGGTAATTATCAATGAACTTCATCGTTAATATGCTTAAACTCTGACTAATCCCTGCATAGACTGTAGCTGAGGCCAGAGCCAATGCACTACGATTTTCCCAGGATATCCTGCGATGGGTTGAGAAGTTGGCTGCCGCTTTCGGAGGTGACAGAGTCGGTGATTTCACTTCAAAGACATGGGAAAACCTCGTAGAAATTCGGTTCGTAGACCGTTTCCCACTCTTCGTTAATCGTAGAGTGAAAAATTCCCCCGACAGAGACTTGATTGACGAGATCTGTATATGGGCACATGCGAGGCTGGTGCGCTTAATCAATTTTCATCCAGTGATTTCCCCTCTCAAGGCAATATTCTAGAATGACAGCTCGACTCAGCGCTTGGCAGAGGGGATGTTTATTAAGAACGCGATTGAAGATTTTGAATCACGATTCAGGAAAGCTGCCGAGCGCTTTGGGGTTCGTCCCAAATGTTATACTAACTTACGCTTTGTGCGCTGAGCTGAGGTTGCTTCGGGCAGGTTCTTTCGATCATAAATATTGCTCAAGGCCAAGATCACATGTTCCACATGGTATGGCCGTACAGCCAAAAGGTCTCCATGACTCAACTAGTTAACTCTCTTTCGCAGATGTCCGATGCTCGCGACAAAGCCAGCGAAATGAATCTGGCGAACGAGCGGCGCGAATTCCTTGAGAAAACGCTTTCTCTGCGGCCAGTTCCGGACGCCACATACGAATACCAGGAGAAGCATCCCTGTGATCCTGACACCCGAATCGATATTCTTAGGGAAATCAGGGACTGGGTCAATGACATCTCGGATAACGCCAAGTGCTTTTATTGGCTGTCGGGAGATCCAGGTGTGGGCAAATCAGCTATCACCGCCTCGATTGCCAGAGAATGCAAAGATAGTAAAGTCCTTTGGGCGCAGTTTTTCATCAACCGCAATGACGTTAGGACCACGGAACCACGATCATTCTTTCCTGCCATCGCCAGGCAAATGTCTGAAAATTCACCTGATGTTGCGCAGGCTGTTGTGACAGCCCTCAAAGATCAGCCGTCTCTCGTAGATGATATTTCCCTCGGTCAAGCGAAAAAGCTTTTCGTTGAGACCATCCGTGTTGCATCAGCATCGAGCTCTATGCGGCCAGTTGTCATTGTGATTGATGCCCTAGATGAAACCGACTTCAAACGCCTTCGGGACGTCGTGGAAATCTTTTCTGAAGTGATCATAGATCTTCCCCGTAATGCAAAAGTTTTCATTTCCAGTCGAGCAGAAGATGTTATTCGAAACACCTTTTCTCAGACATTCTCCAGCCAGCGTGTTATGCATAAGCACCTCGCTGCGGCTTCTTCCATTGGCGAGGTTGCAAATTTTTTGGAGAGGAACGTCAAACAAATATTGAAGGACTATGATCTCGATTGGTCGCAGTGGGGTGACGGGCGTATGCAAGAACTGCGTGTTCAGGGATCAGGGCTTTATATTTGGGCAGTGACTGCGATACAGTTCGTTCGCGCTGAAATTGAAGCGTCGGGTAGCGAATGTCTAGTCGCAGTTCTCGACGAACTCAACACCAAAGGCATGAACGACATCAACGTGTTGTACATGACAATCCTCAGGCGAACTCTCAAAGTTGGCACTGGTGACACAGATGGATGGGTATTCCAGCGATTTCGCCAAATAGTTGGTGCTATCCTGGTCCAATGTCGCCCCTTGCGCCTCACGGATCTCAAGGAGTTGCTAAACATGTACAATCCTAGAACCCAGCAGCCAGTTGATATCATCCATTTTGTCCGCCGATACCGAACAGTCCTAGTGGCCGGATCTGATAAAATTGACAGTCAAACAGTGCCCCAGATGCACAGAACGTTCGTTGACTTCATCGTCAGTGAGCGCGCTCGAGATTTTCGCGTTGACATGACCGCTTCGAACGGAGAACTTGTATTTCAGTGCATTCACCAATTGATCCGTGCTTATAATCATCCAATGCCAGTGGCGGACCATTTTCTCGTTCAGCTTTCATACACTGTAATGCACTTGCATGAGCATCTAAGCCAGCTACTAGAATTCGCAGACGAGAATGGCGAGGGACATAGCTACGACGACGACGAGACACCCGGCACCTCTCCAAACAATGAAGACACTCTGTTGAACTCGACGAATCATACCAGGTCAAACTTGACAGATGACAGTACTCAAGGTAGTGGTAGGCAAACAATTCCATACCATGAAGACCACCAAAGCAACACAATGAACTCCATTCTTTGCTCTCCAGATGGATCACGTACTATGTTGGTTTGCTCAGATGGGACTGTTCACAACCGTAATACCAGAACTGGTGCAGCAGTTCTAGAACCAATTAGCCACCCTGGTACAGCACTTCCTATTACTGCAACTTTCTCACCAGATTGCATGCGCATTCTGTTGGCATCTGGGGATGGTACCATTTGCGTCAGGGATTTTTCTACTGGTGGACTAACTCTAGGGCCTATGATTGTTGGCCATGCTGGTGCAGTAGTTTCTGCTGAATTCTCGCCCGATGGCACACACATTCTGTCGGCGTCTAGGGATGGCACTATTTGTGTCTGGAATGCTGTCACTGGCACTACTGAAAATGGCCTGAGTCTCATTGGTGGCCACAGCAGTACAGTGTTTTCTGCTGTTTTCTGCTCAAATGGTGCGCGTATATTGTCAGCATCTAGGGATGGCACCATTTGCATCTGGAATGCTAGCAGTGGTGAACTAGTGTTAAAGCTTGCTAGCCACACCGGTGTACTTGTTTCTGCTGTTTTCTCGCCAGAAGACAAGTGCATTCTGTCAGCATCTAATGATGGCACCATTTCCGTCTGGGATACTAGCACTGGCCAGCCAATTACTGCCCCTCATGAAGCTGGCATAGATTTAGTGCAGCTTTCCATCACTGACACCGAGAGTGGTCAATACTTCAGGACTCCTGACACACTCCTCCTGAAAACTAACATGTCACATCCTTCCATCCGTCTGGAGCACGGGTCAGTACATCTAAGAATGCTCAAGGTGGACGATTGGCTATACGATATCTGGATAGACCTTG
This sequence comes from Tricholoma terreum, assembly GCA_003316345.1. Lineage (NCBI taxonomy): Eukaryota > Fungi > Basidiomycota > Agaricomycetes > Agaricales > Tricholomataceae > Tricholoma > Tricholoma terreum. Next base: position 23,159 of record QFEU01009450.1, read on the forward strand.
ATGACACCGTGATACACTATGGACATGGCGGTGTCGAGGCACACCTTAGGACTGCTTGGTCTGTTAGGGAAACCTCAAGTGCGAATGGTTAACTCCTTGTTTCCCATCTTCTACTAGTAGTAGCATGGTCTACATACCTCTAGGGATATTTAAGACATATCACTTGCGTATTGTAGTTGTGAGTGGTATATTTCCGTATTGCTTCTGACTTCAGCATAATCTCCAAGTGCGCGCGCTTTATATGTTGACGTGTTGAATTTCTTCATTTTCTTCTTTGCCTTTGTTGATGTCGTATCCGATGACTTCTTTGTCCGCCCTCGTGAAGGTCCCTGTTTCTTCGCCAGTGCAGATTTTTGCCGTCCTCGGGTAGCCTCTTCAGAAGGAAGTTCACGAGTGTCAAATGCTTCACAAGTGATAGACTCGAAGCGCCGAAGATTGCGCCCGAGACGCGTCGTAGAGGCTTCGAGATCATGAAGTGATGATTCGGTATGTAGACGTAGCTTTGCAAGTGCATGCCATATTGCCGGCTCGAATAGAAGTTCCATAACAATCTTGTCGTGTGGCGGTGGAAAAAGGGGGTACAGCACACTGGGTTTGGATGATTTATCAGTAGCTTCTGTCGATGCCGATTATAGTGACTCGCCTGAAGTAGATCCTCAAAGTCTCTTCCCGCCAACTTCTGCATTGCCGATGCGTTGTTAAATTTCCGATTGTATCACGTCCAAATGTAGGAACCTGACGATAGCTATTGTCTGGCCCCCCGCGACTTACCAGGTTGGATTGTAGATACCAGTATGAGTGTACCACCGCTCGTCAGTGTCGAGACGCACAGTCCACGTGATAAGGAGGGAAGATGACGATGGCGACGACAAAGTGGCATGTGTGGTCGTATGAGATCATCGAAGACTGGGCATAGATTACAATAGTGCAGCCTCACTGGCAGCCGCGACGTAAGTTTCATCCACAGATGCCGTGATTCTTTACTTACCTTGATAATGTAAGGCTGAAGGCTCCCGACCAGTTGTTCCCGTAAGAATAATGTGAGACCTGCCATGGCAACAGCTGTTCCTTTCCTTTTCCTACTTACGGCTGATCTGAGACATGAAGCATCATCACAATTCCCGAAAAGCACGCCGAGTCATAAATACGATTCCTTAGCAAACCTGATACTGACCTGTATGCCCCAGGGAAAGGTACGAAAGAGGTCGGAAATTCCTTGCCTAAGTTGCCGGTAATTTTGACCTGAATACAACTAGGAAATGACGGAGCCAGCACTGAAATGAAAGCGGACAACTTATATGATGCTGGAATTTTGCATACGATCTTCTGGGATGCTACTTGGTAATGCCAGTTGGTGCATGTGCAATGCAGGTGGTTATAGGCCAAGTCAAGATACGTGCTTCGCGAGGAGACCTGCCTTACTACATGGAAAGTCGGCCATGCAGAGTCAGATTCGAGCCGGCAGCGAGCGTGGCATACAAGGGAGCAGGGGCGGAGCCTTTTGAAGACATGCAGTTTGCATTGAACAGGATGTGAACGGTGATTAGTTCGTATCACTGAGAATTAATCCCATACAAATTTACACTCTACCGACGACACAGTCGTGAGAGGACCTGTATGTAACAAAGAATTCAACAACACGAAAGTCACGCTAGAGAACTACCTTTGGGATCTTGCGAATGATGCATTTTGGAGGGGAATGGCATGGGTCGCTGTAAGGTTGGTACCCGTGTAGCTCGTCGAGCAAGATAGCCGTGTTGCCGAACAGATCTAGAATTGACAGAAAGAAGATGACAAGGGCATGGCAGCTGAAGTAATAGATATTAGATTTGACGGAGCTCTCGAAACCAGAAACGGGCTTTTAATCTCTAGTCGTGAGGGAAAAGGCCATGGCGGCAGCCGACACCTTCTGTCGGAGAATGGTAGCCCTGGTGACATGAGCATCGGCTGCATCGTAAAAAGTAGCTGCGAGACCCCATCAACATGAATAGATTTAGCGCTTCGTTCTGGAGGTCTAATACAATTCAGAGAAAGGCATCCGCCGCACCCCGTCTCTGAATAGTCAATGTAAGGTAAGCTAGATCCGACGCTCCTGATATTCGGGAGATAGGCAGGCGTGACCAGTGCAATGCAACATGTTGCATCAGAACGTGATTTCTATTTATCGTGCACGCCAAGACAAAGGCGGATTTGCAACGAGTGCTCCTCTGCGTTCCTGAGACTCTAGATATCGACAGTACCACATAGCTGAAAGTGCGTACCGTGGATTGCTGGTGACCAGATGGGGAGTAACAACTTGAATCTAGGTGAAAGGGGAGATGGCCGCGATCGCACTAGATGTTATCTTCCCGCGAATTTTCGATGCACTTGGGGCCATGCCGTGTCCAACGCAGGTCTTAGTTGGGTCTTAGCATGATAGCCGGCATACAGATATAGAAGAGAAAAGGCCCAGTGGATGATGTATATTCGGTGGTCTGTCAGTGCGGGTGGATATGATTGCTTTCTATTTCATGTCGGATTTGAAGCCAGTAGGACATGATATCGGTAGTATGTAAACATACATACAGTATAAGTAACGCGGTTGAAGTTGTTGAACGACGATTTCGAATACTCCCACGATTCCGATGTGGTGACTTTCGCTGACGCACGGCTTCTGGCGTTCTCTGAGAGATGCAATCATATGCTTGTAGTGGTTGCTTGACCGTTAGGTACATGCCACATCCACTGTCACCTTATCACCTCCCAACGTTAGCGGGCCTAGCGGGATAATCTCTTCGATGCGCGAATCCCCGCCACGTTATTTCATCGGCACCGGGAAATTAGCCTGAGAAACCTTCCTTCCTCTGACGGTTCTTTTGCACCATATGTACGCGCGCGGAAATAATATTTGTACAAATTGAAAAGAACCGTCATGCCGAATTCCCATGTATTGACTCCCGTGACCGCGTGTCCTTTACTGAGTACAACAGTACCCCCATAAGTATTTGCTCGACCCTTTTCTGTTACATTGTTACAAAGCATTTATCTGATGGATGATTTTCACAAGTTGATAGAGGTTGATAGTGCTTGAAGTTGCAATGAATGGTAAAAAGTTCTTCAGTGGAGTCTGGGTATTACTAATTCTACATATATATATAGAATCTCATGATAGTGCTATCGTCCGGGGCCCACGTTCCAGGACGTGTTCGATATCGTCGGGTCTTGTGATTCTAAAGTTTGATTGAAGTTACGTTGGAAGTCCGCCTGTCGTGTGAACCACATGAAAGATCCTATGTTGCACGTCTTCAGCTTTTCGTGTCCTGCCTCCAGGGCTGATATATAGTAACATTAGTCTCCGTTGCTGACCTAAAATATAACAGATGATAGTCGATCTGTTTGATATTAGTAACATTGTAGACTCGGATTGCATTCAATTACCATGGCAATTTCGAATGACATGTGCCTGTCACACGTAACGTCACACATTTGTCACGGTTTTCCCCCACCGGCGACCCAGGTTCCATCTGCCATCTCCCCGCTAATTACTGTCTATCGCTATTGACACTCCTTCGGTGCTCTTTATCTTATACAAACGCATCTTGCAGGCGGCACCAGTCGCAGAAAATCCAAGACGGGTGCTTGAGGCCGTGACCAACAGTTTTTTTTTCTCGCTCCTGCCATGCACCTATCGAAATTAGTCCGGAGATCTGCTGGTGCATGTATTACGCTGGGATGTCTTGCTACAAGGATTTCTGGTAAGCGCACAAATTTGCGCTATACCGTGAGGCTGACTTGCGTTCGCTAGCGTATTTTATTGTCACGCAACCAACCCGGAGCTCCCAATGGGTTAATGGCGTTGCGCAACCTGTTACATGGACGAAGGGTGTCTCGGATGGCGTTGTTATGGTCGATGTAGAGCTGTCGCGACTGACCCAGGATGGGCTGCTTTTCGTAGCCAGTAATGGTGAGTACGATACTTCGTTATGTGAGCTCTTATATATCTACTCCACCTTCCTAATCGCACGTTCTCTAGTCCCAGGGACACCCGGTTCATTGAATATAATGTTACAAGATGTTCCACCAGGCGACGATTACTTTCTCATATTCATCAATTCCACACACGGGGTGTTGCACGGCACCTCATCACGCTTCACCGTCCTCCCCTCTTCCTCATCTCCTAATGCTACACAACCATCACCGATCTCTAGTGCACCGACGGTCACAATAAGTGGCTCACCAAACCCCACGCAGGTATTTGCGACCACATTCGTCGCCATAGAGAGTGGAGATCTTCCGCAATGGGGCAGTGCTAGTCAAGCTTGGGGTTTAGGGAGTGTGATGGTAGGGTGCTTAGCGGGTGCCGCATGGACACTTTGGTGATCTTTCAGGGCTATCATTATTATACGAAGGCGAAAACCCAGCTGCCCATTTGTTCAAATTGGCCCATGTCGCCCTTTCCATTTTACGATTTGAAGCTCGTACGGACTTCTATGTGCTTATTCTACTCAACCGACCCAACCGGTAATCCCTAGCTATGGCGCTGCTCTAGCCGGCGTAGCTTACGACACGAGTTACATATGTAGCTCCATGTGTTTCTTTTTGGAGTCTAATGGAATTGTGGATTTGACAGTGGCGAAAAAATGATTGTGCCAGACGTTCGGCAGGCGGATGAGATATAACCGGAGAACGACATGACAGCGGGCGCAGGTGCATTTTATCTCCACAAGCTTGAGTACCTTGTGGCAATATGGAATTGAACTCTATTCAAAAAACCCTTCAACCACACCGAGAGAAAAAAAAAATAATCAGACCCATGTGTACATGTCATCTTCCACAATCATTCCATGAAGGACGCCGTCAGAACTCGTCCAAGCCCGTCCCTTTGCGTGTAACAAGGTAAGGGTGCCGAACGGGCGATGTCAACGCTGGACGCCAGCCCCAAAGGGGCGG
>QFEU01009457.1:0-17327 GCA_003316345.1 Tricholoma terreum
AAATATTTGACACGGACGGCTCCTCAATTGGCTCAGCCGGCTCAGAGCCGCTCAGCGCGACTCAGCGCCATTTTGATCGGCTCAAGTGCCTGAGCCGCCCCGCGGGCAAGCCGAGCCGAGCTGTGGCATCACTACCTTTGACCCACATACAGTTTGACAACCTCCTCTCTGGCTTGATGGAGACGACAGACATCTGCTACAGAGACGATGTGGAGAGGCTATTCCATATCAGTGATGCGGAGGCTAGCGAAATACTTCATTTGAAATTCTATAATGCTGCTGTGCAGAGCGCCCCGCCAGAAAATGGAACCGAGGCGTCGTTCCATTCGTTCTGGGAAGACAACATCCGAAAGATCTTGGAGCTGCTTGTGCCCTCTGGGACGAGTATTCAGGACTCCAACCGCCACACCGATACTAAAAAGAATAGACCGGACTATGGCTTTTTAAAGGACAACGTTTGCCCTTTCCGAGGGGAAGAGAAACATGCGGAAAGCTGTGAGGATCCCAAGGCCAAGTTGTCTGACAAGCTCACATGGATCTATAGCCCTGCGCCATACGTGTTTGGTGAGCATAGTTATTTTTTCGTTTCCCCTCACCACTGTCCATCTCGTGTAGGGTATTATGCTATTGGGCCTGACCTGACGCTCATGGCAATCTGTGCCCCGTTGACACCATCACAAACGCCAGTCATACTAGACCTGGCATCCGCCAACTTGCGGTTCAAGCGTGACCGCATCGCGAACCTATGTCGGTTGATCAATCTTTCTCCCTATCTCTACCCACTACTAAAGCTCATTGGATATCGTGACGTCCCGGAGTTCACCGTCATCGAACGGTATATCCTTTCCTATCATCTCGGAGGTATGATTGATCTTGTATTTCAGGGACGGCAAGTCAGTGGAAATCGGGACAAAAAAAGTCAGAAAGGTCTATCATGGTAACCAAGGCGCAGAACGGGTTCGATATATTCAGAGCATTTATCACAAGTTGCAAGAGAAAGGTGTGCCTCACGTGGATGCTCTTACCCACGCAGCTGGTTCAACGATATATGTCGAACCGAAGGGGATCGCTGTCAAACCAAGCAACGTGAAGGAACTGCTAGACACCATCATCTGTGTTCTATGAGTACTCCAGGTATGTAATATTATGCCCGTGTGTGTAAACTCACATCACGTAATAGGTTCTCCACCAAGCGCCGCCATTATTCCATAGAGATATCCGATGGCCCAATGTTCTTCGGCAGGCTGACGATTACACTCTCTGGTTTCTTGTTGATTGGGACAATGCTGTTGGCCCTAATAATGTAGCAGAAAATCATTTCTGTCGGAAGGGACACTCCCCGTGTTTTTATGGATAACCACGGAGCCGAGGTGGACATATGGGGTGTCGGAAACCTCATTCTAGAGTCTACTAGTTTTACCTTAGATCTCTCGCCTGAGCTGGTGAAGCTTGGCACATGGATGCAGAATGCGGCGCCGGACGCAAAGGATGCCCTGATAGCAGTTGAAGCATATGCCCAGGAGAAGGCTTTTTAGTTTGGCAATAGTTACAAATATGATTCGATCTTGAGTTAGCTGAGTGTTCCGGCTATGCTCGTCCAGTAGGGGTTACTTACACGTTTAATTCAATACAGGAGGTCGCCATCGGCTGGTTCTTGGACGAGGTTTCTTAGATCATGCATCGATCATGTACGGTATATAGAATATCATTAGATGTAAGCAAAAACAGTGATACCAACAATAAAATCAGTGATATAGGTGAAACTTCCTATTCAACCAAAGGCACTCGTGACCTACTACGCGACCCACTGCCATCCGAAAGCCTCTGAGACTTCATACCGGGAATTCGCAGCTCCAATTTGTCCTGATGTCTCGCCCGTTTCTTGCTAGATCCGGTACCAATGGGCTGCCCTCGTGCTTCGTCTGACAGCGACCACGGATCTGCAGCAAGATGGCAGCGGAAGGTATCAACAAGCCAGCTGGGTGCTGCTAGGTCATCGAGACGTTTCTGATAACTAAAAGCTGGTAAATTGGTCATGACGGGTTCTGGAATGTTAGCTACCCGTGCATCTTCGAGGGCCTGTAGGTCCCTAGCTGACGGCGGCTTCTCGTATCGAACGGCGAACGTCTCGGTGAGATCATCAATGAGTGCATCTAGCTGGGGGCAATGGTCGAACGTTACTAGACGTGGTATATCGCGACCTAGCAGAAAACCCTTCTTGAGGTCTCCCCGCTTGACACTATCTTCGTCTTCATACTCCTCATCAAAAGCCCTGAGGAATCTGTTGGAACCGCCTCCAGAAATAGTATGCTTAGTGAAACGTAACGCTGTCCAGGTGAGTACGTGGAGACATGATTCTCGGTCGTCCTCGATTTCGTTACTCTTGTGGTTGTCCTGAAGGAGTGCCGCTGACATAAACTGCCACGTCCCCTGAGGACATCATCAGAGACGGGGCGACTGCAAAGAGATAGGGACTTACCGTCCGGTCCGGTCGTCTCGCAAAGGATACCTTTGTGTCATTTTTTAGCTTGCTTAGGTTGACGCAGAGATCCCAGTCGACCAAGAGGCCGTTGTCGTTGTCGGTGATTAAGATGTTACCTGCGCTAATGTCACGATGAAGGACATGAGCGTTGAAGTAGGCAACTTGATGGGCTGTGAAAGCGAGAAGTTAGTTATAAGGTCTAAGTCCGCAGAAGATTTCTTACCCTGCATGGCATCAGCTATGGCACTCACGAACTCCCGCGAGGAGTGGAATAAAGTCAACGGCCGAGCGACAACATCCAGGGACATCCGGAAGTGCTTGAGGACCACCATATCTCTCGTCCAACAAGCCCACTTCTCGCCCCTCAGTGTATGGGCAAGGGTGGTGTGATCGCGGACATCATTCCCCTTTCCAAAAGGTGCGATATTTGGCACACGATTTAATTCCAACAGCGCATAAATGTCGCCTTCCTTCTCCATTCCATCCACATCCGCTCTCCAATAGTCCTTCAGGAAGACGATCTCTCTCGTCTCCATATCAAAAGCAAACATGGGTCGAGTGGCTCGTCCGAACGGTGAGCGGGCCGTGTACTTTGGAGGAAATGATACGACAAATCGCTTTTCGACTTCAGGTTCATCACGGTCTGGAACCACGAGTATACGGAATTCACGATGAGCGGGGTTGTCGTCTCGCAAATGTGTTTCGAAGGGCTGGATTTGTTGAATATCTTCTGGGGTCACTGATGAGACGGAAGTGTCGTAACCCTGGCGGTGACGATCAAGGTGATTGTAACGCCAAAAGAAGCCAGCGAGGAAGCGGGGATTATTGAAATAGTTGAAGCGCCGAGTAACGATAGCGCCATCACGATCCCAACGAATGAACCTCGCATACATTCTGCACACAAGAACACAGAAAATGTGAATGCGAAATTGACACCCCACGAGAGCAGCAGCATAAGAGGCCAGTTGACCGCGAACAAGCTGGGCATCGTCCGAGTCATTCTCGAAGCGAAAGTCGCCTGCTTTTGGATGCAAAGGATCCTCTGGGTCACGGAATGGGTTGGATGTATCGGCGAACTTGAATTCGACAAATAGGTCCATTGTTTAGAAATCGGTCTAGGGATCTCCTTGTGGTTGATAATTAATGGGATAGACGCCGATATCAGGCGCAAGTTTGTCACGTTGGGTATCTGGATTGGCGTGTGTATCGATAAAGTTCAATTTGGGGGCGAACATTGTCACTGTAGCGATCTACAGAATGTTAGTTAGAGGCATAGCAGATGCAGAAACAAGGACCATACTTACGAATGGTGCGTACATATTAACCTCTTTCGTCGTACTCCCAACACTCGCGAAAGCCCCCGTCGAATTCGGGCACTCGATGGCATCTTGAGAGATCGGAAGGAATTTGTCCAGAAATTGCTGCGGCGGCATCGTATCCAAGAACAGACCGCTTGCCTCCAGAGCAAGACGATAGTTGGCAGAGTCCCTATCATGTATTTCAGAGGCATACGTATAACTTCCAGAAGTCTTGTTTGATATCGGAGTACTGGTCGGATTGGAGGCGTTTTAGGGTAGGGTGACTGGTCGATTTCGTGCCGACGTTGAGTAAAATGTGGATGGCAGAACGGCACTGTTGCTGCTAGTAGGTGGAGAAAGCAAGTCTGGGTTAACAAAAGATGAGGGTATCGATGGAGATCCGGTGGAGAATGGGTGACCAGCCATAACAAGCTTATAACCAATCACTCCAGTAAATGAGGTCTGTGCACCTGGTGGAGAGATGTAAACGCAGAGATTGTGGCGGTTCTAACAAACGCGTTCAAGTTGTTGACGTCTGTTTACCACATCACTCTACGATCAGTGTATCTCTCTCCTGATCATGTCACGGTGTACTGGTTACCAGACTGTCCTCGGTTTCTATAATTCTGGGGTCTCCTTACCTCGTTCTCCTTTGCTATCCGACAGTCTTCGGCTGAGGCTACGGTTGCGCAATTTCTCACGAGGACCTGCGTTGCTTTTTCTGCCATTGGATTTGAATCATAACGGCTTAATCCCGTCCGCGCTGTTAGTTTCGGCGTCTCCATCACCCACAAGTTGTTCCATTGACATCAGGAATCGGCATTAACTGCGGCAAGATATCTAGTGGGGAGTTTTCATTATATATTTGCTATGATTGTGAGGCTGAGACGGTTCGTAGGCTGTACGAAATTTCCCCGCGGCATAGTTAAAGCCGACATGGATACCAAATCACTGGGGAACGTAGGTTCAAATCCACGTCGAATATTTCTGTGTACGGTATGATGCAGGCCTGTTCCGCCGTTTTCAACTAACTGCTAGTTTCCTTTCCCCTTGCTCTACCGCATCCTCAACATCAGCTACCCTTCCACCCGAACGTTTCAACCGTCTTCTTTAGTCCATTTACCGACTATCCAACGATCTTGCTTCTCCAAACTGGGAGCACGTACTTATTTTTACCACGTATACGAACCAGCTTAAGTTTTGACGCAAGACTTAGGGATCAGGAGACCGCAGAGGGGTGTTGGGAGACCCGAGGAACGGGACAGCTGTCAGGTATGCCCCCCGTTCCCATCTCCATCCATCCCCAACTCACACCCCACCCTCGGATGAACCACAAACCCAGTACGGAGCCAGCGGACCAAAATGACCACGGGGAGAACGACGAGGAGGTCAACCATGAGAACAAAGAGGTCAGGACCAGGACTAGGACGAGCCTGATGCCCCAAAGATCCGACACCATAGAAACGACAGGAAGACGAGGAGGAAGAGGACCACACGGCCACCGCTACCACCACAGTAGCAGCAGCACCCCGAACCATCGCCGCGCGCAACTCATCGTGTGGTGGACTTGGGGAGCAACGGGGACCGGGGATGAGACGGCTACCGGAGGGCAACAACGATCCCACTATCTACGACTCAGCACCAGCCCCATCGCTGCAGAAGAATAGCAAGGTCGGCAACGACGATGGCCAACGAAGAAGAAAACGACCAACGACGAGGGTATGACGAAGGCCAGACGGGCACGAGAACAACGGGGCTATGCGAAAGAGCGGGGATGAGACCAAGACGATGGCGAGGGGACGGAGACAGAGGATGGAGACGAAACCGACAAGGACGGGGGACCACGGCGCACTAGGGAAAAAAGGACGGGGACGAGATCAACGAAGGACGATCAAACGGCAGGAACAGGGAAACAACGACGAGGGAGACCATGCGGCAGCAGCACCCCCAACCACCGCTGCGAGCAACTGCTCGTGGGGTGGAAACGGGGAGTGATGGAGAGGGAGAGGGGATGGCTACCACGGCCCCGCCATCTACGACCCAACACTGCCGCCGCCGCTGCGAGCCCCTGTTTGCAGGGTGGGCTGTGGACTATAACGACGAGGAACACATGGGCGACGACGATAATAATGACGAGGACTAGCCCATGAGGCAACTGGATCAGGGCAGGGACCCGACGACGGCAAGGCTCGGACAACAACAACGACAAAGACGAACGAAGCGGGACGATGTGGAAGGGAAAATGGACACAGCAATGTACTTTCCCATTCCGAGGCAGTTCTCGAACAGTCCTCAAGATGGTCGCATATTCCGGGGTATTGGTATACCTTTGCTTTTTCATAATTTCGAGCTACAGATAGATGGCCTTGATGCGACTGAAGACCTAAATATACACCCGACATGCCAATCGTTCAAATTCCCGTGCATAGTCAAGATTCTGGTCAAGATTCTCACTCTCATCTCGAAGGACTGGCCGTTGGTTTTGGGTTTCTTCTCTTTCCTATAAGTACTTTTACCTGCCCTGTGCACTTGTCCTCAAGATTCTGACGCATTCCCCTTTCCATGGCTAGTCGACATCCAACTCGACAGGCTGATCATGTGGACGGTAGGGCTGAGCGTCTATTTTTGGGAGTGCTCTGCGCTTGTTGCGGGTCCGAGCTGCGTTCTGCAAATAGAGCACCTCGATGGTAGGCTGCTCCCCGAGTCATCCCTGCATACTGAAGCCCAATGATGAGGACTCGACGGCACCGGACTGACAATCCCTGGAGAATAACGACGTTAATAATTCTATTTTTATCCTCACTCCATTTTTACTTTATCTTTCACTTCCCTCGGTCCGACTGGCACGAGAGTACGTGTGCAATCACATGTTTGTGGATCCCCAACGTTTGTATGTATATAAGGTGTCTCCCCACCTGTCGAATGGGACTACGCTTCTTTTTCCCCACTTTCGCACTTCCTTTCGATACTGAGCCCCACAACGACTCGAGTTCCCTCAAGACTACCACACCAACAAGTGTTTTTTCGGATCTAGTGTTTTTTCGGATCTAGCCTATTCACCTACCCTTAATGGCGTGGTACCATCCCTGCACTAAACCTGTTTCGGTAAACCAACCCCAAAGCATCGCCAACTTTGGGTCCTTGCCAAAATGAGTTTGGCATACGGGGTGGCACCACCTTACCACGCCTGTTGACACCAGTCGACATCACTGGGCAGGCTTTCGAGCTCGGAGCCGATGATTTAATTACAACAACTTCAGTAGCTCATAACAAAGTTCGTCGAATATGATCGTACATACGGTATATTGAGTTGGGACAAGCACATCGCAGCGAGGCACGGAATGTTCCCCGTTGTTCTACATCCTTTGTACCACATGAGTCATGAAAGAAACATATCACACATATGCTACGTAGCGTACGGTTCAGCTGTATCTTTCAACCCTAGTCCCCACCAACTGCAACACGTGCCCAGCTCTCCTCAAGCTCCTTCGATCTCCTCATCAGCATCTCATTCTCGTGTCTGTCCGCCCCGATCTCGCCGCTGATGTCGAAGGGGGTTTGTTCGAGAGATTCGATCTTGTCGAGGTGGGATTGGGATGTTGATTCAGCCGATTCGAGGACTAGGAGGATCGGGGCTTTAGTTAGAGAGGGATGGGGAGAAGGGGTGATATTGGGCATCCCTTGTTATGCTGAGAGCTTTTCCCAACGGACTGCCAGGATTTCGGAAAGCAGCCCCTCCCGGGTTCGCCTGTGTCCTAGAGTTGAGGAGTCCCTGCCTAACGCATCGACCCCGGCTATCAGCACTTTGTGTGTTGGTATTCTTGAAGAAGAGTCACGCGTTGCTGGATTCTCTGCGTCTTGGGTTTGTTGACCGTGACATTGCCAGTGTCAGCTTGAGTAAATGAGCCTTCCGCACTAAAACTAACCTATCAGCATTCGATAAGGCGAGGATCTATAAGAATTGGAACTTCACTTTGGTGACGTATGACTAGAGACTGCAAAAAAACCAGCCTCGTTCCGCCAGGATCGCCCTGGTCCCGCCTCCCAACTTTTGTCTTTCAACGCACGAAGGTCGGCTTCGAGCGTCTCGATGGTTTGCTGTGATTCATACTCTCTTCGCTCGAGGGCTACCGCTTCAGCTTCCCGATGACGCAGGAGAGCTGTCGTAGCCCCGCGTTCTGCAAGCAGCCAGGCATGAGTTAGGTGGAGGTCGGAGAAGTGTTTAGTTATTTATGTGGGGGTTTTGGAGAGTGGAGAGGAGGAATTGGCAGTGTTGTTGTTCTTAGCCCTGTGAGAAAACGGATGAAACAAGAAGTCAATGATTTACCAGGCTTCATGTTCCCGCCTACCCGCTGCAACCACCACCTCGAGCCTAACGATCAACTCCTCCACCAAGCCCTGCTTCCCCTCCTTCAACACCTCGATACCTCAAGACTGTCACTTCAGCACTTCGTTCAACGTTCGTCAACCGCAGCGCGCAGATACCCCGCTTGGTGATGGAGTTTGTCCCTCATGACGTCCATACTCTTCCTCTCTCTCCTGTTCTGCGTCGGCGTGGAGGGAATCCCGGGCAGCGGTGACGACTGAAAACTGTCCCTGGAGATCGGAAATGGTATGGCTGCGCTCCGAGGTGATCTGGCGGGCCTGGGAGAGCTGAGAGGGGACTGGTGCGCCAGGTTGGTGATTTGGGGTTTCTGGGAGTGATGGTCGGTGTGGATGTACGTTACAAGGAAAGGTGGGCATCCTGGAAGTCGGCCAGCTCTTCGCGGAGGATGGAGGGTGTACTTCGGAAAGCGTGGAGGTCGGTATCTGATTTTGGCTTGATGAATGTATGTGTGGTTAGATAAAGAAAGGAAGAGGGAAAGAATGTATTAGAATCATACCTTTTCCTCATCGTGTTCCGCACTTTCTCGTTCTTTCTCTCGTCTTTCTTCGGAGTCTCGATCAGCGAACCAGCGTCATCACGTTCAAGACGCTCGACCTGGGGATCTCGCTCTCAGAGCTTTGTTTCGAGCTCCGTCTTTGTCCTCGAGGGGCCAGGAGTTGCCGTTCGAGATTTACATGAGCTATAGTAGACGTAAAGACTTGAATTCGTTGTTGTCACGTTGCTGTGGACGGTTTGGGGTCTACGAGGGGAAGGTCTGGACTGAGAACTGAGGAGAGAGACAGAGAGTTCCCGTGTTCGAGTTCGGCCACCAAGGAATCTCGTTTAGTTGCTGTCGATCGGAGAGAATTGACGCCAGGCATGATGTAATTAACTAACTGAAGTCAGCACTCAGTCACCGCTCGTGGTGGGAAGAGAAAGAAATATCTTACCAGGGACCAGTGAGCGCAACCAAAACACTGGGTATGGACTGCTTGTCTGGCCGTGTAGGGCGCTGGAGGTATGAGAGGAACATATGGAAGCTAAGGATTACATTCAGATAAGAGTTCAAGTTGAAACCGTAAAAACCGATACATAGGGGTTCAACGGTGCCTCAGCGATGATGATACCTCCTCCATTTAACATGGCAATCTCTCTAACGACAGCGAAGTAGAACCTCTACTAGCGGCTGAAGCTCATTTGAGGGTTAGAGAAGAGGCATAGAGGCCAGCGAGTCTGTCTCTCAGGAGATCGGGACCGGAATGCCAGGGGTAATGGTCGACTCAGCCGAGGGAAATTGTTGAAGGCCAGAGCACTAAGAAGGTGTGAGATAAGCGGGATTGGTAGCGAAGGTCAACGACAAGGTTGAAGTTCGGTTGAACATTTTGAATTACGTCACCACTAGAATGCGTCATCTTTCCATCGTTTGCCAGACTGTTATCGATATCGGTCTCATCGTGCCGTGACGATCACGTAGTTCGCTGGCACGCTCGCAATCGAAGCGCCGCCATGCTTAGGAACGTCTCTGGAGAGTTCTTCTCTCGTCGTTGAAGCATGTCAGTGACAAGCGAAGTCATGTATCTCGAGGTGAACCGGTGAACTTCTCATACTTGTGATATCTATGTCATGACCGACATTCCATCTAGTGGCCTCTCAACTCACTATCCACAGAGAGACCAACGAGTCCGACCGTCAATCCATTGTGACCTCGGCAGTCATTCATTTTGGGTCTTCGGACGAAAGGTGTTCATTCTTCAACCTCCAGGTGTGTTCATTGTCATGACGTCTGCTGGGGGAAAGAGCTAACCGTTCCACAGTTTTCTCCTAACCACTCTATGGGCTGAGGACGTGGTGTATCCGATACACCACTATATCGATGTCATTTGTTGTCACCCACCTTCCCTGCTCCCTCATATTTCCGAAACATCCCAAGATGGCGCACAAACACGGGCAATTCCAATCTCAACGGTCTCCACCATCATACATCCTCCGCCATCGTGATCATTGCCGTCGATCTTTTTACATGTCCATCACCCCTTCCTCCACGCAAACATCAAGCCTAGCTCAGCCCTACGCTGCCATGCCAACGGCTAGTCTGGCTGCTTCACTCTCAAGGCAACGGGCTCAGTCTCGCAGGCCGGGGACGAGGGTCACACCGAAGGGGAGAGGGATGAAAGAGGGCGGGACAATGCTCAGCAGAAAGATAGGGACACACGAGGAGGACGGATGGGAAGCAGCCATGGGAAGTGATGATGCGAGGTATGCGTCGAACTATGCCATCCCAACAGCCCACTGACCTACCATCATAGATGCATGTCCCAACGCTACCGTGGAGGAAACCCCCGTATGGCCAATTACCACCATCCTTTTGATTCACCACCGAATTGATGTCACCTCCGCCGCCGATAGATCACACCCAAGAAGTGCCACTTTTCCCGAAACCCCCAAAAAACGACGGACGAGGGGCGAGGTGGCAGGTGACAGAAGGAACCAAGGTAGGGATGAGGGAATTTCGAACACAGCCGAGGAACCAGTTAGGTGCGTCGAGGGCGACCATAATCCTGCCATCTCAACCGCCGCTTACCTGACCTCATAGATGTACAACTCCACGCTCTCGTGTGGAATGTGCCTACCTCCTTCTATGGTGGGACGATTGGCGGTCGTTGATCATCGATAGCTTCCTTTGCCAACTTCCACTTTGCCTCCATCATCAGCTACCCCCCTACGCCTTCGTCTTCTTTGATTGTTCGCCTCCGTTCCCTCTATCACAACTCCACGTCCATCCGAGGGGATCATTTCTCAGGCTCTCCTCGCGTGTACCTCGCCTTTTGTAGCATCAATCTGGCGGACTTTCTGGGGGCGCATCGGTGGGTGCTCCTCTAAACCATACCACTGTTGCAGGTCGAAGGAGATGAAGAGCCTGTACCTGGGTGGTACAAGTGTGGACCATGCTAGGCCTATTTGGTAAACCACCCCAAAGCATGGCCAACTTTGGGTCGTTTGCCAAAATGGGCTTGTAACACGCGAATGGTACCTCGCCCACAAGAACAGATGGATAGTCCTGTCGTGCTCACGCTCTTTTTTGCAGATGGCCGTTGCCTGGGGAGATCTCACTCAGAAGATTGTCGGTGTTCGCGTATCCAGAGAGGTGTTGAACTTGGTTAACACTATCAACGACACAATTGACCAAACTCGCCATCTTTGCGGACGAAGTCAAGAAGGTTGCATGAGAGGTTGGAACAGAGGGGAAGCTGGGTGTACAGGCCGAGGTCATGTTCAAGGGATTCGGCAGAAGGTTTTCATTCATTCATTCATTTTTACTCTTGAACGTGTATCGATGACCCGCATGCTTCAGATTGTCCGTGAATACTATGGTAGGGAATTTGACAACGCAAGGGAGGGGCTTCAACCAGATCTCGGCAGCGGCAATAGATGGCAACTTCACCAGATTCATCACTGTCGAGGCGAGTAGCGAGATGGATTCCTATCTCAGCAACCTTTTCACTCGACCGCCCGAATGAGAAGGACGGAGAGATAGGAACAGTTACAAAGGTTGAATGCGCCAAAGCCACTTACAGACACATCAGCCTCTGCAGCGTAACTCTTCAGCTGGAGCTTACGTCCCAGCGTGTTCGGCGATAGCTTGACGCTGGTTATGCCTTAGTTTGGCGTGCCATCTGTCTTAAACGAGGATATCTTGGTCGATTGGTGGCTCGGTGCATATGTGACTTCAGGGAAGGGAAATGAATAGAATAGGGACGAAATCAGGGTCGGCTAGCCAAGCAAAACGAGTGTCGTGCGGTCTCTGAGTGGATCGTCGTCTGCCAATCAAGGTTATGGTCTCTTTTTCGATATCCATAACTACACTACAGCATCCATATATCGTACAATCTTCCAAGATCAACGACAGAATTGACATTGGACGACCTGGAGCATCAACGGTCTCATGTCCAGCTTGACAGCAGATGAAATATGGGAGATGTATGTGATGTCCAAAGCTCTTCTGCTTCACCGCGTTGACAATCATTAGAAACATCAATCGTTATCTCAAGCTCATCCCTTACAGTTCGTCCTCCGTTTGCACTATCTATGTCACTAGTCTGATGACTCAGATGCCCCTCTCCGGCTGCTAACAAACAGCTATCCTCCTACACGAATATTGCCTCACTCTCACACACGAAGTTGAGTGGTTCTGGAGACGAAAATTAACATGTTGGCCTATCTCTTGGCTTTTATCAAGACATCTACTGACAATTGCGCAATATAGCATTTCTTCCGTAATGATCACTCGCCTAATGCTCAACATGCGCGACCCGAGACTTTCCACCATTGATACACAAGGCTATCCAATGACCACGATCGGTTTCCATCATCCAGGGATTTTTTCCACCCTAGTAGACCCTGCGACAGGTGTGGATGAAGGGCATCATCATCAGGACAATAGTAGTGAGAATTGTGGATCCCCTCCCACACAGCACATTTGATGGTGCGTTGCCCCACATTTTGGTATTCCTTCAATAGTTGGCGATATCGATGAAGACCGAGGTTCTATGGAAACCCCATTTCCCAGGCATGGTTCTTTATTATGTATGGTGGACATACTTGGCGCTGGTGATATATATGCTGACATAGCTTGGCTGCATTTGTGAACAAAGATTTCGCTTGGCCGTTCACCGAAACGCTCGCGTTCGCTTGAGATTTCTGCGTCCCCTTGGACCCGGAGACAAGCGGAGGAATGAAATTGAGGGGAAGAGTAAACCCTGGGAGATCCATTCAACAGGTTCTTGACTGGATGAAAAGATGAGCGCTGAAGTGACTGAACGGCTGAAGTGAGAAAAATTTAGGCAAGTTCGTGATGGACCTGACGGCGTGCTGAGTTGCAGTTTCGAGGCACCGGGCCGGCGTCTCTACTTGAAGCTGCGCTTCGTGAAGGACACCCAAAATCGCCCGTTGCCCACTGCCCTAGCACCTACCACCCCATCCTCCATGTTTGATCTTGTAGTGGTGTGATTGAGATCCCGCTTAGGCCGACCCTAGGGCTACAAGGGTCAGAGCCTTCATATGAAAAGGAGGAGGGAAGACGCGACGTAGGACTTGCTTTGTTGAGTTGGTGACTATTCCCGACGAAACTCTCCATTTCGGAGAGGGGCGCCTCACGGGTCCGACTGTGTCCCAAAACGGAGAATTCTTGTCGAGGGCATTGATGACTTATGTGTTTGTAAACCTGAAGGAGAGTTTCGAGTTGCTGGATTCGACGGTGACGCGGTCGTGTGTTTGATTGGATTCCAAGTCGTCAGCCATGAAACCAGCCTGTAAACGGGTTGCTAAAACAAGTGTCGATGAGATGAAAATCTGACATTGATGATGTACCACCCACGTCCGCAAGAACGTGACCCTTCGTTCTGCTATGTTGCGCTCGGGCTCCTCCATCCGACCATTTCTTTCACCGGACATACTTACGTTGGCATCGAGCGCCTCGACAACTTCCCATACCCTGCTCTCTCCGTTCATGGTGAACCCCTTCCGCTCCTGACCACGCAGCGGGCGCTGGTGACGCCATGTTCTTCGAGCAACTGGGCTTGAAGTGGGGCTACACGGAGCTCGATGAGGTGATTGGAAATGGAAATTTTGGAGGACGGCAAGAAAGAATCGGTGTTGGATCATTAGGGAAGGGGTCCAGAGGCCTGCCTCTCGATTGAAATGTAAGTGTGAGGTTGAGGCTGATCGACTTTCGCCACAGGCCGACGTTTTGCTGCGAAACTCTTCGCGTAGACCCCGGCTGGGGCGCCTCATCGGAAAAGACACCCTCCTCACGTATGTCCGTCCGTCCTTCATCATCACCCTTGTAACCACCCGCACCCCCTTGTATCCACTTCGCACCCAGCACCGTAGCGGAAGAAGCCGTCTAACGTTGCTCGTGCACCCTAAACCTCCCGGACATCAACCGCATCGCGCTGCACTGGCCGTCGGGGAGCGTCTGTAGTTGAGGAGAGGCACCAGCGGCGCCGTTCGGGATAAGGGTTTCAAGGGCAGCTCCAAGATCGGGCCCAATGTCGGTGGACGCGAGTGTTGATGCAGGCTTGCTGGATGGAGAACCCCATTTCGACGATCTTGCCGAGGATGTGCTGAGGGGAGCTTGATCTGGAAGCGGGGTTTACCGAAGAACGAGCTTGATCAGGGTGGTGGTTAGAGTTCTGCATACGGCACGTCAGAGTTTATAAGATAGAAAGAAAACAGAGTGACGTACAAACGTTTTGGTTGAGATTCCAGCAGTTTAGCAAACTGGCCCAGTATATCATGGTCACCGCTCGAATCCCCGTCCAAGGCATTCGTGGGTCCCGAAATCGAAAGCGCCAGGAGAGTCTGTGCGTTCCGGGGCTGGCATTGGCGAAGCGGAAGAGCAAAAAAAAAGGCATCAGGCTGGAGTAGGGGTAGAGGATCTGAAGAATTTAACGAGACAAATAAGTCAGCGTCGTGCAACCTGCTTGGCGATCGAGAGGGTTTTTGGGACGTAGAAGGGTCAAACCGATTGTCGTTGTTGTTTGATGGACAGTGCGGCAGGGACGGGATAGAGGCTGAGAAACCTTCCAATCCCCAGGCTTCGTCGTCGTGATTGCGTATAGGCGGGAGCAGTAGGTTTCGAAGCAGGATGTCTCGGGTTCAGCGAAATCGGCCAACGCCAGCAGCCCATTAAATGCGTCCCAACTAGACGCTAGCTTACTGTAAGCGTTGCGGGGTTGCGGATGTAGGAGGGCGTGAGCTGTATGAACTTTGAAGGGACAAAACAAAGCTGTGGGCGTGGGAAAGAAGAATCCGCCGAGTTTGAAGATTTTCTTGTCCCTACATACGACTTGTCTCAAGTCGTTCCTGGCACGGCTTTCATCCTCGCTCCGAAATGCAAAACACCACAACTATAGCCCAAACGTCATCTAAGAGAGTACAAGCAGTCCCTATAGCAACCACGACAGGCCAATTTGTCTACATCCGAGTTCACGACGCTCGTCTTACTTCTGCGACAAACCCATCTCCACCCACTGGCCAACAGTCGTCTCGGCATCTGTACCTGATCGAGGGCAGGTTCGAAGACATCACCCGATATGCAGGTACCACAGTAGACTGGATCATCAGGATTGCTCATCTGCTGTGCGAACCCCTCGGCGTTGGTCACGTTTTCACCCACACCAGAGGCACGTCGTCCGACTGGTACAACTTTGATAGAACTGCCAGCTGGCGGGAAGTCGTTCATGGTGATCGGCTACTCCCCGGTATCTATGAATTCGAGCCCACCCACCCCGTCATACTTTCCAAGATCAGTGATCGTCAAAATCATTCGTTGACCACCCCTGGGTCGGAATCCAGTTCCTCCGCCTTCCGCACTCACACCACTCGGCGCGATGCCGCGTGCGTGGTAACCAGATCAGCCTTTCCGGTCGTGGCATCTCATCTCGTCCCAAAGCGCATTGGCTCAGACGGCGCCAAAGACATCGTGGAACGGTTTGTCGGTGTAACCGAAGCCGTTGGTATTCATCGATACGATCCGAGGATCGGAATAATTCTTTTGGATACTTTAGATAGGTCGGTGGATAATTATCAAGTTGGCTTCTACCACGTTACGGTGAGTCACCAGATGCAGTTAGGTATCGTATTACTCAACATTGCAACGTGGCGTAGAACAATACTTATGCCCTCCACAACTTCAACATTGACCACCCCGAGATGACAGTCTTTGGTACAAGTGCAAGTTCTTTGCCAATTCTCCAGAACATCCCCCTCCCTCCACTTCACCGCTTCTCCGTGACGCTCTCAGTCCACGGTGGAGACTACCCTCTGCCCCCGCTAGGTGTCTTCAATTGGCACTACCTGCAATGTGTCATCAGACGGTTCGGCACTCCGCAGTACAGGGGCGTTCCTAATATCAAATTTTACCTATATCCCTTCCGAACGGCGTCAGATAGTTCGAGCGACGAAATCAGTGGTGATAATGACACCAACCCTCCATATCCTTCCTATCACTTCGACCAATATCTAAGGCAACAATCGGAGAGTCATTGGGCGCTAGAGGATCGTACAAAAGTGCTGCAGTGGGCTTCTGGCGTTTCATCTGGCATTTGTTAAGGTCTCGCTCTACTCAGGTCGGTCAATAATATTTTACTGATATTTTGTGTATAGTCGTAGAGAGTGTTTTGAGTCCTGCGCGATAGTCATTGTGACTACCGCTGTTGCCCGGGGGAACCTTGATTGGAAGACGAAAGTCCGTGGTTGCATGACTACGTCGAACGGTGACCTCGATAATACGAGACTCATTCTCTGCCAAACTTGACGAAACCTTGACATGAAGTTTCAATAGACCCTTCAGTCCTTTTGTGTACGCTGTTTTCGGCGACAACGAGAAATGCAAGATCAATCTCGGTGGAGCATCAACAGCGTCATCTCGTAGTGATATTCTCTCAACCAGGTTCAGGCACAACGGAACGGGCGGGTTGAACAAAAGAAGCGACAGGAGAATGCGGTGACGGTGCAAGCATGGTAGCGTGGATTGCAGGGGGTGAGGTCGGCGAGGCAAGCGATGCATAAGATGTTTGGTGTCACTGCGTTACGGTGCTTGGTGCTTATTGGTAGGCCAGATGAAGAAGCTCTGGCGATCTGGTCAAGTATTAGGATGGTGGAGTCTGGACCTGGTATGTCGGGGTGTTGGTGAAATTGTTGAAGAGTGCTTTTTTTTTCAGGTGTGATAGTTGCACCTGCAAGGCAAGTCAAGCTCCAGACAAGCTGGCTAGTGCTCATCCAGAAAGCCTGTCACTTACTCGTATCGACAGTATCGAAGTCGCCGATGTACGTCAAGTTGCTACTTTCGTGCAAACGTTGTCCTGACATCTTTGCAAAAGATCACCTTACAGGAACAGTATAAGGCTTACACTGTTCCCCGTTTGAAGCTGTTGAACATTCTCCTCTCATTTCGTGTTACGGAGAAGTCTCTGGGTGACCACGGTCCGTGAGTTACCGCCGAAATCACCCATTAAATACCTACTGTTTCGGAGTGCGTGGCGAAGGTACCATGGCCAGTGACCTAATCACCCACTTGAGGATGTATGCTAGGCGGAACTTAGGGTTAGGGAGGAGTATTTCTACAACCACAAAAGAGGTGGGCGAAGAGGACAATGGGCTTGGGGAAATCCCAGCCATC